>OX328123.1:132738414-132915914 GCA_946811695.1 Gonocerus acuteangulatus | reverse complement strand
AAATTGCTGAAATAGCAATTGGACCTTTGTCAGCATAATATAATTGATATGATGATGATATAATAATCATAACAACATAAAACTCCGCATACTGCTGTTCAGATATAGCAGCGCTTCTGGTGTTGGCCTTCAAAACGATTTAAGGGATATTGATCAATAAAGAAAATTGAGAAATGTTTAAATGAAGAATTTGTTTACTTTTCAAAGCCGGAAATAATCAGTATATCTTGATTAATAGATCGAAATAAATTAATGACTGTTTAAAGTCCATCACTGTTGAACTAACATTGAAGGATTGTTGGCAATCAAGAGGTTTCCCGTTGAGATCCTCAAACATTTATAGAGAGAGATGTCTACAAGACAAGGTGAAGCCACATTTAGACCTAGAGCAGGCAGGATGGATACGAAAATAGATACAAGACGGCCATCAGTCATCGTCAATTTTCTTCGAGAACCAATTTATCTTTTTGCCAACTTTGAGAAAATAGGATGGAGTAAATAAAGAATTGAGGTTTCCACGGCAAGGTGAGAATTATTGGCATCCTGCCTATAAATTCACAGCAGCCTCACAAGACTGCTAGTTGGAAATTACATCTTTCCATCTACCTTTCCTATAAATCATTTGTACTTATTTTCTTAAAATTTCTCACCGATTGAGCCCACGCAGGATGTATTTTTGTCTTTACTTTTGCACTTTATTTCTTGTTATTAGGATCAAATCATAACAGGATTTTGGATTAGCGTCTGCAGATATTATTATAAATCATGAATTCGTCAATTTTATTTTCCTTTGAAAATGTTAATTTAAACGTCCATTATTATTTCAAACTAAGAATTTTAGGACGGGTTATCTATAGGTTACCACCCTTTTCTAGCCAGGCTCGCCCTTTTCTTTTTCTAAAGAAAAGCCACCACTCCATAGTGGGAATCAACCCCAAGACCCTTGGCGTGGATTGTTAAGTGCTCACGACTTAACACTCACAACCACACGGCCTCCATGTACAAATAAATTCTTCTTCGCACAGGCCTTAGAGGTCCAATATGTTGAGACTTTTAACTTATTACATTCTTAATTTCCTTTCGTGTTTCCAGTACTTGAGCTTCTTCCCAAGGGAACACTTCTCCTTTCTACTAACCATTAATCTTGTAGCTATTTTGAAGTATGTATTTTCCTTTTTCAGTTACGATGATGGTTCTTATTATAACTAATTATGCCTTGAGGCCTATATTAGTAATTTTTTTTTGTTTAGTGCATCGACTGCTAAGGTCATTAGCACCTATATTAGTAATGTACTCAATTTTTTTACGTATTTTGGGGTTCGGATTCTTATCGAGACAAAAAAAATTAATATACAACAAGTATTATTATTTTTTTTTTTTTTTTTGTTTTTCCCCATGTTTAACAGCGTATCTATTATTAGTCTATTAACGGTGAAAAAGTATTAGTATGTCAATTTTGATATTTGTCATCCCCATTTAGGTAAATGTAAAACTATGTTGTACTAATAAGAAAAGGGAGTGAAAAAACGTTTTACAACTTCCGTCCAATTTACAAAACCATCACCAATCGGGAAAAACTTTAAAACATTAGTTAATGAACATTGGACTTCCTCAATTAGTGATTGATGATATTACATTATATCAATTGTAAACCAAATAGGATTTAGAAAAAATAAATTCATAAAAAGCGGCATAATTCATAAAACCGCATTCAATGTTGGAAATAGTAAGGTACCAGTGAAAAACATTTATTTAAACTCAAGGAAAATGGTGATCGTAATAACCGCGCTAAAAATAACGAAATTATTTTATACCTATCTGAGAACGAATACACAAAAATGACAGCAATGAGGAAACTACAGGAAAATATTCCAAAAATATTTAATTTTAATAATTTCAACTTTATATATATATATATATATATATATATATATATATATATATATATATATATAAAGTTCCCCAGGGCCGCCACATGGGGGGGGACAGCCGGGTACTGTTGTCCCCGGCCCCGGGCCGTGCCTCCCTAATTGAAAAAAAAATGCATAGGTTATGAGCTTGTAAAAAGAATGGGGTTTAGAAATATAGATGGGCGTAGCCTATATTTATTTGAATTGGATCTATATTTTTTTAATGTACATAAACGACCAAACAAGTGCAGTCCCAGAATAGTATATTTCATTAGGATTCGTAATAAAACTACAAGTACCGAAAGTGACCTTAGCTGCGCCGATTGACGGCTTTTATTCTCATTTCGCTCAAAACTCAAGATGAAAATAATTTTAAAATGTCCAAAGTCCTATAGCAAAGTACTAGAATTTTCAGTCTGGCTCTGAGAAGTGGAGGTCCGGCTCTGAGAAGTGGGGGCCCGTGATCTTGTCCTGGGCCCAGCTCTGAGATGTGGCGGCCCTGAAGTTCCCATAAATATTGGGACACACAATTCACTTAATAGGTTCGAAAAACAATAAATAAAAAATTTAACACAATGAATAGTATTAAAATATAAATAGTTTTTTTTTATAATAATAGTTCCTCGAGGTTTTTATATTTAGGGAGTAAATAGAACAAATTAACTGATTAACTGAGGAAGAAATAATTATTTTTGAAATAATTACATAAAATTTATAATGATTGAAAAGTGGGCCTATTAAATCCAATAATTATTTACTTAACAGGTGAAAGGTCAAAAAAAATTAAATATTTTAATTAATACGAATTCTTTATTATTTCAAGCATTTCATTTAGTCTTGCGTGAAACGTTCTCTTGCTTTTAATTTTTTTTTTTTTTTTTTTTTTTTTTTTTTTTTTTTTTTTTTTTTTTTTTTTTTTTCTACGGCGCATCTACATCTAGGTCATTAGCGCCGACATCCAGGGTGTAGCGAGGAATTTTACCAGCGAGCCGTGGGATGATAAAATTCCTGCCGGAGGTTGGGAATCGAACCCACCATCTCCCGCTTATGAATCCAAGGCGCTAGCCATTAGACCACGGGAGACCCCTCTTGCTTTTAATACTAAAATTACTGTCATTCTAAAAAAAAAATCGTCTTACAATTTAAGAACTTTAAAGTTTAAATTATCAATAAATTTTTTTTTCCTTTTTTTTAGTAAATAAAAAAAGCCCGACTCGCATGAACTGCACCATCTGAGCGCGGTTCCCACGTGCCATTAGTAAAGGAATAATTCCTAATTTCATTGAACTATGTCCATGTTTTAGCCAGTTAGAGAGTGAACAGAAATACTAAATGAGATAAAGATAGTTAGCCATTGAGGTGATGCGAAGTCAAGGGATGGTTGGGACTCGGCTAAGAAATAAAAAACGTCAGATCTTCAAGCAAAAATCTGGATGTTTAGGCTGCAGTTTGGAAATTCAGGTAAAGAAGGGGCTGGAATTTATGACATGCCTGGCCTTACGCTAGCACGAGAATCTCCTGTCAAACAACATGGGCCTTTCCAGCAAATAAAACTACCTGTTCCATATCCTACTCCTGGGGTAATCTGCTATCCAGGGGCTTATCGCCATAGATGTGAAACCCCTAAAATAAAATAGATAAATAATGTGCTATCCTTTTCTTTAAGAAATGTTATAATAGAGTTCTCTGTAAAAGGTTTAATGAGTTCTATTAAATACATATTTTCCAATTTCCATTAATAGTTATAATTTTAACAGTTAGACTTTTTATACAAAAATTCATTTAATTACTCAACAATAGATTTCAATTTGAACCACCGCTATTTCCGTTATCTACGCGTTCTAAAAAGTGGAATCTTTTATTGGGCACTTTCGGATTACGTCATTGGGTCGACGTCAGAAGCGGGTTTCCTACATATGGTGTGACGGAGGAAACGAGTTAAAAACAACCAATAGAAATGTGAGGTAAATAGAGGAAAAACCCGTTCGTGGTGGTGGAAAATATTCACACCGCATTCCGCTCGGAACGCTTCAAAATATTGTTTCTGACTTTACGTATCCTTTTTTATTGGCAAATATATTATTATTCTATAATTTTCTATTATATCTTCTATTCTATAAAAAATAAATTACAAGCAATAAAAAAAATCTAAGGGTAACAGACAAAAAGAACCGCTCAAATAAGATAAACCAACTACTTCAAAGTTTTAAGGACTTATTTCTCAAAATGTGACAGTCCCATCGAAAATTCCCTCAGAACATTATTTGTAGAGAATTTAGTAAACTTTTGAATGGTTTTATATATATATATATATATATATATATATATATATATATATATATACACAAATTTCTGAAACGTAAAATTGTCTGGATTGCGTCATGAGGTCAGCCTTATAAACTGGGTTGCTCCCTATAGAGGGAGGGAGGAACCGCGCTAAAACGAAAACTCATTTTTCATTTCCCTTTTATATGACCTCATCGGGGTAATTTTTTGAAAGAATCTTACCTTTTGTGAGTTCTTTCTCTAATTAAATATTGTGGGGAAGTTCTTTGCAATGAAGTAAAGCTCCAATTATAAAAAATCCGACTCGCAGGAACTGCATCACCTTAGCGCGGTTCCGTTCTGAATCCTAATGTCACTTGGAAAGTTTGAAATAAAAACATTTATAATTTTTGTAAGACCTTTCATGAAATAATTTATGACCTCAAATAGGTCCGCCCAGACCCTCACCTCTACCTGACAGAAATGGGGTCAGGCAGCACCCTTCATCCACTCCTAGAGATACTTACTGTTCAATCATTTGAAAAATATAAAAATGTTTACATTTTCTTGTACTTTTCTACTACAGTACTAATTCTACAAATAATTCCAATTAAAAAAAAAAACAAATAAAAAGTGAGCTAAACAACTACAAACACCCGTTTAAAAGAACGAAACAAACACATTTGAAGTTTTAAGCACTTATTTCTCCGATTGACATCGCCTAATCGAAAATTGCTTCAGAATCTTTTTTGTAGAGCATTTAGTAAGCTTTGAACGGTTACCTTCCGCTTACCAAGATTCTCAACCGTTTTCGAGATATTAAGGAAAATATAAGAAGTTCCCAAAACTTTTCATGTCTAAAAAAAAATATACATTTTATTCTAATCCTTCCTTAACTCCGAACGTAACCAAAATTTAAACATCTTTGTTTATATGAATTTCAAACATTCAGAAAATATTTTAACTGAATCCGATGATTCAGCACCCAAACCATAAACGTGATTCAACAACTATTTTGCCACTTTTCTCGAAAACGGTTAAAGCTATTGCCTTGGTTCCTTTCGTCTTTCTAGGCCAATAAACCTATAAAACAAGTAGATATATATTTATTGCTTTTAATACAAAAGTATTTATAGCAAGGGTTGACCCTTATAATAATAAAAAAAGTATATACAATTCATAATTCCTTACAATATACAAGGTGAAATACTGATATACACCAATAAAGTATTCTAAATAATTCTTTAGTCTAACTCCTCAACTAAATTAAATATTTTCTAAATGTAATGACAAAGAAAGAAATAGGAACTTGAATCAAAAAAAGTCTAAGTAAAAAAAAATAACCAAAAGAAAAAAAAGCTACACAAAAATGATACATACATGAATAATTTCAGGTCAAAAAAGAAAAAAAAAATTCTTATGATAACAAAAATTAAAGGTAAACCTATTTTGACAATAATCTCCTGAGCTGCAAACTTTTGTCTATAAATGTTAATAAATTATTTAGTTCTTTATTTTCTGCAGTAAGAACACTTATTAGTTGGTCTTGTACATCTCCTCTGCAAACCATCGGGATGTATTTTACTCTAAGACACTGGAGGATTGGGCAGTTGAGTAACAGATGCAATACTGTATTGGTATCAGCTTTACATAACGGGCATGGCTCAGATGCTATGAAAGTATGTTTATAGTGGTTATAAAATAATTTTGTATGATGATGTCCAGCTAGTCGAATCTGAGTTATCAATCGGAGAGACTTTATTTTGAGTTTTGTGTTCAAGCAAGGGCCGAAAAGATTAAAAGGACACAGGAGTCTGTAGATTTGGCTGAAAGAACTATTTAAAATGTTATTTATGTCTTTACTTGTTAGAGAATTTTGTGATTTTTCAAGGATGCTCCTTTTAGATTCACTGGTCTGTATTGACTGCCTTTCCCATATGTCATCGCATCCAAGTGTTGAGAGGCTAGCCTTCATCATGCCCGCCCAATTATATGGAATATCAAAAACTCCTAACATTTTCACCAGGCCTGAGTAAACAATACGTGGGAGCTCACTTTCAGGCATTCCCAGGAGATGTTGCCACCAGGAAAACATTCTTTGGAACACTTTATGTTGTAGGTGTGTTTGGCCAGTTTCCATTCGGACATAGCTGTTTGGTGTTGTGATAGGCAAATGGAGAAGCCTTTTAAAGAAAGATAATTGCCCTTTTTCAATGACATTGGTATATCCTGGCCACCATATTTCTGCAAGATAGAGCAATGTGCTCTCAGTCATTGCCTGGAACAATCTGACTTTTGTATGCCATGACTCAGATTTGGATCTGGAAAGAATATTCAGAACAGCACTGTTTGCTCTCGCCGATTTAGAGAGAAAATAATCAGGAGCTATAAAATAAATACTTGCAAGCATATGAAGTAAGCGCAACTATTTTTTTTTCGCACGAATTTCGCTCCAAAAACCATGTTCCGGTGATCGGATTCTGCTGGTTAACGAACTGGACCTTTCAAATTACACGAAAGATTTTCGTACCAAATTTCATCAAAATCGGACCATGTTTGAGGCCAAGAAAGAGCAAACAGACAAATATATATGTGTGTATATATATATATATATATATATATATATATATATATATATATATACAAATTTGAACCACCGTTATTTTCGTTCTTTAGGGGTTCTGAAACGTAAAGTTTTCTAGTCGGCACTTCCGGATTGTTTCATGAGGTCAACCTTATAAGCGGGGTTCCTCGAGGAAGGGAGGGAGGAACCGCGCTAAAACAATTCTTTCTTGAATTTTAGTGGGTGGCTAAGTTCTAAGAAAATGAAAAATCTTAACCTTGGCCAAAAGAGAAATTTCGATTGAACTCTACGGAAAGGATCTTGGTTGTGAGTGAAAATTTATAATGAATCCCAAGCCGTATGATGAAACTGGTAACATGGAGCTGATGGTTAATGATGGAAAGAGAAGAAGCTAATGGTGCCATGGAGGTCGGTATGATCGATAATTCTCTTTGGCGACACGGAATAAGTCACTTACGTCATTAGGTGTCATTAAGGAGTCAGTGGCTTGGCACCTTGTCAAGCCAAGAGTTATTGGGATATTGTGGTTCATCAGACAATCTCGAGGGAATACTTTTTATTGCAATATATTTGATCTGTGAATAGTTGTTATATATAAAAATATCTGTATATGTATGTATATATATATATATATATATATATATATATATATATATATATATATATATATAACATTTACACAGGGCAACATTTGATCTAAAAAAAATACTCGGAGCGGTATGGTCCTTAAAGGGTTTTTCGGGTGGCTAAGCTGGCTGGTTAAGCTTCATCACGTTAGATTCTTCTAGAGGCACTCTTTTGTAATCTTTTTTTTTTCCAGTTTAGTCATCGCTAAAGCATATTTATGTTCATACATGGCACCGCGCATTCGCGAACGCTAGGGGTTTCGTACATGGCCCCCATGCATCCGCGAACGACAGCGGACACTTTTTTATTTTAGTTTAGTCGTTGCTAAAGCATATTTATGCTAAAATCTGAAAATATCTATGGTTATGTTTATGAGGTCCCTGGGTCCAAGTCTGTAGTTTGTTTTACCTTAAGCCTTTTCATAGAGGGAGGTAATTTGAAGATCAAATAGGGGAAAACATAGAAAAGAATCCGAAAAAAAATATCCAAAATAAATTTTCTGGAAGGCAGTGTGAGTCAAACAAACTACTGTTCAGACTCAGGGAACTCAAATACATACGCATGAATTTTCTCAGATTGATTCTACGTTTTGTTCTATATTTAACCTTGAAATGACCTCTAGGAAAAGGCGTTTTTCCATATAGGCGAACTCAATTAGAATGCGAGTATATTAAAAACATTTTTTCGTTCTGGAATGTCTCAATGTTTGATTATTACTTTGTATTAATAAACAAATTATTCAATAATTAGTCTCAACTCCAAATTTTACGAATAGAGCTTTTCATTTAGGATCCTCCAGCGGACCCGTAGTGGAGTGTTGAGTTCGCCTTTCGTATCCGCCTTCCAATGGCAGTTTCCAGCCAGCTTGTTTTCATTTTCAGAACTCAACAAGAAAAATTTACCAGTAAATTCTCTGAAGCGTGTAAATTCGGATAGCAAGAAAAATAAAATAGACCCAATGTTGAGTTCGCCCTTCGTATCCGCAACCCCTCAATTGTGCGTTATTATCAGTTTTATCAGAATGATTTTAAAATAATAATAAAACATAAACCTTCTTTGATAACTTTTCTTGTATATCAACCATTATGCTAGTTCAAAAACGTGTAAGTGTTTCTTCCTTGCTTTTCATTTTTATTTTCATTTTTTAATCTGTTAATTAATTCATTCATTAATTTTGATTAGTTTATTTATTTGAATAATAAATGTCGTAATTTTGTTTTCTTGATACCAGTATGATGGCACGGAAAAAATTTAACCTCTACAATGTTCATCCAAAACTGGTTGCAAAAAATGTTGTACACGAACTATGCTTCAATAATTTCCCCCCCAAACAGTCCCAAAACATTCCAAAGAGAAACAGGTTAGCTGGGAAAATATTGTATGGATCTCTCATACAACACCATATGGTTTAAATAAGTTTCAGTGATTTAGCTGTGAATATTTTAAACACAAGCCGCACCAGTATTTCTAAAGTGACACAACTCAAAAATCGGTTTTATTCACACCGTCATAGTTATGACTGAAAGACATGGTAAATATATCTTTATCGACCATTAAAACTGTATAACTTCAGAGCTTGTACACCAGAGGGCACTTGTGTCATCCTTCTTGTTTTAATCCTAAGGCCCCTACATAGGCAAGAGCTGTCACTTTAAAAATACTAGTGCGAAGTGTTAAATTATTTCATGATCTGTTCAAATTTTATTGTATTTCATATTACTAGTTTTTTTTTCTTGTTATTTTGCTGGTACATTTCAATTGATTGTGTTCTTGTTTTAATTGGAGCAAATTCATTGCTCGAAAACACGTTACAGCGGTTTTCTTTGATCTGTTACAAGCATATGACAGAACCTGGAGATATGGTATACTCCGCTAACTCCACTCTTGGGGCCTCAGGGGAAGATTACCAATATTCTTACAAAGCTTTCTGGAGGAAAGGTATTTTAGAGTAAGGGTATCAGACAAACTGTCTTCACGTAGGGAGCAGGAGAATGGTATACCTCAGGGATCTGTCCTTAGTGTAAAGTTATTCCTGATTGCAATAAATGGTATTACCAGAGAAATGCAGGGGCCTGTGGGGTGTTCTCTCTTCGCTGAATATCTCTCCTTATTTGTGAGCCATGATGCGTCGGATAGTAATGTGGATTGTTTGCAGGACACAATTGACCTTATTGTTCGTAACGCTGAAGAAATAGGCTACACTTTCTCGGCAACAAAAATAGTTGTAATGCATTTCTGCAGATTGCGGAAAGCACATGAAGCCCCTGAATTAAAAATTGGTATAACACCAATTAACATAAAGGCGGACCACAAGTTTCTCGGAGTTATCCTGGACTCACAGCTACGGTGGAAAGCTCACATTCAATATTTGGTTAAAAAGTGCAGTAGTGCTATCTTTGTGATAAAATGTTTGTCAAAATTTAAATGGGGTGCAGAAAAGTCAATGCTATTAAGAATTTTTGATGCACTCATTAGATCGAGACTTGACTATGCATGCCCTGTATATGGTTCGGCGCGAAGATCTTTGTTGCTTCAGCTGGATAGAGTTTACAACCTCGGCCTCCGCATTGCCATTGGGGCTTTCCGGACTAGCCCACTTGAAGCTATCTACTCGGAATCAGGTCATCTACCTCCTAACCTATGACGAGAGCAAATAACACTTACCTACTTGACAAGTATTCGGACGAAGAGAGACCATTTCCTCAATCCCTGCATTACTGATCACACTACATTAGAAAATTTTCAAAGATTAAGATCCAGAATGAGACCATTAGCAGTCCGTGATAAGGAGAAAATATGAAAAATATGATAGCAGCATTCAAGAAATATTAAAAACTCCAAAACCATCAATAAGCCCATGGACGTTAAAAAACCCAGATATTGACTTGTCATTAGGGGGGCTTAAAAAAAGTGATACGCCGCCGCAAATCTCCAAGTACTCTTCCAAGAAAAAATACAAGATTTTAAAAGGTGTCATCAAATATACACCGATGGCTCTAAGACAGAAAGAGGTGTTGGTTTTGGGATCCTCATGCCTGATGGAACCGGCATAAGGACTCCGTTATCATCATGCACTAGTGTCTACCATGCCGAACTGATGGCGATAAAGGAGGCTATAAATCTTTGTATGAACCTCGAGGGAAATGTTGTAATCTGTAGTGATTCAAATAGTGCAATCTTGGCGATTCATGACAAGTTCACTAAGGACCCACTCCTTCGAGCTGTTCATGATTCGCTAGGGACATTACAGCTACTGGGGAAACAAGTTTCGTTCATATGGATTCCAGGCCATGCAGGAATCCTAGGAAATGAAAAAGCAGACATCCTAGCTAAGGAAGCGACTTCAATGGCCCTCCCGGCGAATTCTTGCTAACACCCTCGAAACGTGAAACGCCAAATAAAAGAACTATTATGGGAACAGTGGCAAAGAAGATGGGAAACAAGCACAACCCACTTGAGAACATTTTATCCCTCAGTTCACTCTACAATAATCTACGATGACCTTTGCCTACGAGACTCAGTGGTAATAACAAGGCTGCGTATTGGACACACGCGTCTAACACATGGCCATCATCTTGTCGGTAGGCGTCGTCCAACGTGTAATCATTGTGGTGATGTGCTTTCCGTGGATCATATCTTGGCGGAGTGCTCCCAGTTGCAAGGAGCCAGGGATAGCTTTGATATTAACGGTACACAAATTTTGAATAAAACAGAAACATGTCAGAATATTATTGATTATCTTAAATTTATTACAGCATACATACATATCTAAAAATGTAACAACCCTGGAAAAAATATATATATAGAGATTTAGATTAAAATATAACATTGTAAAATATAAACATTAGTATAGATTTTAAATTTCAAACATTATATAATATTCGGCTAACTTAAACAGTAGGGTATTGCCATTGTAGTTGACGCACAATAAATTACATATATATAAAAAAAAAATTGGAGCAAATCGCCTTCCTATAAAGTAAGATATATATATTTATATATATATATATATATATATATATATATATATATATATATATATATATATATATATATATATCCTTCTAAGACTGCGAACTGCAGTTCCAAAATGATTTGGAATCTTTAGCTTTGCTAAGGTTTTCTTTAAATTCTTCAAGATAAAGTAATTTCTTTTTCCTCATCAAATCCCTATAGATTTTTTTACAAGAAAGGCAATGCCTAACTTTTTCCTTTGAAAAACCAACATTCCCTAAGTGCCTCCTTAGTTAACATTTTTTTCTCACGTCATTCATGGTCGAACCACGAGTTGTTATTGGGAGAGAACTTCATAGTTTCGGAGAATTTACTATATATATATATATATATATATATATATATATATATATTGTAGTTCCTGTTCGCAAATGCAACAGTTGGAATGGTTTGTGAACTTTAACATTTTCTTGTCTAGAAATCGAGATACGTGGAAAATGATTATTTTAATGCATTAAATATATATTTTTTTTAAAAAAAAACTGTCGGCCTTGGTATAGATTAGGTGTTTATTACAACTTTTCTTGTTTTTTTATTCCAAAAAATATATACAACAATATGCCTATTTCCTAAAATCGAAATTGAAAAAATTGATAGTACTTAGCCATTGCATCCCTCCAAGGATACGAATGTTGAAGCCGGATTTTATAACCCCATCTTCTTGTCTAATCATTGAGAGTGTTATAGTCTGAACATGACATCTTGTGGAGCTGAAGAGAGTTCATTAGGGAATACAGAAAGCAAAATATTCCGAGATGGAGAGAGGGAAGGTCCAAAGCGGAAGTGCCATGTTTACAGGAAACCTGTGGATCCACGTGCCGACCCATGTAGTTTACATTAATTTTTCCTTCCGCTCGAGTGTGTCGTCCATTAGGGTCGGCAAATATTTCAACAGGTGTTAGCTTCGCTTTTCCCTCGACATCCTGCTAGGAACATGTACCCCTCCATGTTCATCGTAACCCTGCTCAGACCTTGTTACACCGCTAGGACCTTCTAACCAAGCTCGGCGCATCCAACCATGCTAGTGTCAAGTTGCCCTGCTCAGACCTTGTTACACCGCTAGGACCTTCTAACCATGCTCGGCGTGTCCAACCATGCTAGTGTCAAGTTGCCATGCTCAGACCTTGTTAAACCGCTAGGACCTTCTAACCATGCTCGGCGCATCCAACCATGCTAGTGTCAAGTTGCCCTGCTCAGACCTTGTTACACCGCTAGGACCTTCTAACCATGCTCGGCGTGTCCAACCATGCTATTGTCAAGTTGCCATGCTCAGACCTTGTTAAACCGCTAGGACCTTCTAACCATGCTCGGCGCATCCAACCATGCTAGTGTCAAGTTGCCCTGCTCAGACCTAGTTACACCGCTAGGACCTTCTAACCATGCTCGGCGCGTCCAACCATGCTAGTGTCTAGTTGCCCTCCTCAGACCTAGTTACACCGCTAGGACCTTCTAACCATGCTCGGCGCGTCCAACCATGCTAGTGTCAAGTTGCCCTCCTCAGACCTTGTTACACCGCTAGGACCTTCAAACCATGTTCGGTGTGTCCAACTATGCTAGTGTCTAGTTGCCCTGCTCAGACCTTGTTTCACCGCTAGGACCTTCTAACCATGCTCGGCGCATCCAACCATGCTAGTGTCAAGTTTCCCTGCTCAGACCTTGTTACACCGCTATGACCTTCAAACCATGCTCGGTGCGTCCAACCATGCTAGTGTCAAGTTTCCCTGCTCAGACCTTGTTACACCGCTATGACCTTCAAACCGTGCTCGGTGCGTCCAAGCATGCTGGTGTCTAGTTGCCCTGCTCAGACCTTGTTACACCGCTAGGACCTTCTAACCATGCTCGGCGCATCCAACCATGCTAGTGTCACGTTGCCTTGCAAGTCTCTTGTAAACATTCTCGCAACAATTTTAGTTCTTCGTTGCCCTTGCCGGCTTGACAACTGTTAAACTCTAATAATAAACCCTAACCCCAGAATGTCATTTGCTATCATTGTTTGTTACGAATTCTATAGAAGAACCATTTAAATTTTTAGTAATATTGTTGAAGATTACTTTTGTTAAATATTTTAATCCAATTCTCTCAAGAGACTGCTTTATTGAACATTTTACGTAAAAAATAAGTTCTACCGGATAAAAGATGCGTTTTGCGGAATAATAAATTAAAATGGACGCTGCGGAAAGTGCAGTATCCAAATAAAAAAAAAACATCTTGTAAAATTTTCGTGTACAAAAACTCTTCTAGATTCTGAAAAATTGCTCTATTACATGACATTCGTTTTTTGTCAGTGTTTTCAGTAGTTTTACCTGCCCAGAGAACTTGCAAAATTCAAAACCAATTAATGTAAAATAAAATCTATATGGTTATACATCCCGGACTGTCTATGTGTGTTGGCTATTTGGTTGAGTTGTGCATTAGAAGAATCAATTTCTTTCGTTATTATATGCGATATTTGGTCACCAGTAGTATTGTGTTATAAGTAAAATGTTTTAATATTTAATGGTGTTATTGTCACATTTTTTTATTATTTTAAGATGTATACACACACACATATTTTCTAAAGTTTTATATTGAAACATATTCTATTTATATGAATAAATGTTATTGTTTTATATATAATTTAAAGGATAATTATGTGGATACTTACAATTTTTAATTTTGTCTTAAATTTATTTACAAAAAACATTATTCATTAATTTATATAGAATACAACTATTATTATTGCTATTATTTATTGCTTTTTTTTATTAAATCTTTGGAGAATTGAAATAAAATCCTGTCTTGTGGGCCAATGTAGGCCTGGATTTAACGATGCCGTTAGCACCCATTTGAGAGTACTTAGTATTCAAATGTTTGTTAATTCTTCTGTGGAATTTCTCTAATGGCCATAGAAGTTTAGATAGCTATTCACGTACAATGCATAACATAATACGACAATTTGCCAACGGCCATAGCCACGTTGAATGCACCGGTTCCCCGGTTGGGTAGATCACCCAAGTTAAGCAATGTCGGGCGTGGTCGAATGGGTGACCGACATAAAAGGGTGGGTTGGCTTTATAAAAGGGTGGCAACCTGTAGATAGCCCGGCGCTAATAGCCAAATAGTTGATCCGCCGTTATAAAAAATAAAAATAAAAAGTACGACTATTTAACAAAAAGCATAATTGTGTCTACTATTTAGCCTCAAAGTTATTTATGTATAAAATAATGAGAAAAAAGTGACTAGAGGTAGAAAAGAAGGATTTAATATCTTTCATTTTAATCTTGAATTGCCTCATTTAATATTTGAGCTGTTGTAATTAAAATATGTCGAAAGCTGCTTATATTGCTTGGAGTGGAGGCGAAGGGGAGTTAAAACTCTCAAGTGGGGGAGTTAGAGCTCTCTTCAGTATATTCACGTGGAAAACATGAAATTCCCAATATTGAAATAACTCTCATATCGCATTCTCGAGAATACGTAGGCTTGTGTTATCCCATATACTCCAAGTGGGTAAATGTCTGTTGAAATTATTAAACAATTCTGAATAGAAAAATTAAGAGAACATTCATCATGGAGGTGACTGGGAGAGGGGAGTCTTATGTGCAAGGAAGGATGATATTGACTAGGACACATGGGTATCGTATGGTTGGTGGGCCGGACATAGCTGGTATAAAATGGTATTATATAGTAGGAGCGACAGCATAGCTGGAACAAGTCAGTTCCATGTGCTAGGACGGACAGTCATGACAGGCGTACGTGGGTACCAAGTGATAGAAGGTACGTACATGACCTGTACATTTTCCCTGTAAAGTAGATTAGGACACCTATGTACCATATCGTCCCTGTCGACAGAATCGAAACTATCGAATATACAAATCGGAGCAAACTAGAGAACGAACATATTCTATCCATCGACTATTTTAAATGGGACAATTAACGACAAGCCGTGTCGTCCACAATCCATGAGCAAAGTCTCGAATCAGAAAATAGAGATTTTGCATATTCGCTAGTTCGACACGGTAGGGACGAATTGAGAGGATTGGCAAACGTGACTGTTAAAAATAGATATCATATGATAAGAGGGACGTACATGGCTATGTTGATATGTCAGGATCACCAGTTATGGCTGGGGCAGAGGTCCCCTATATATTCCTCTCGTGGCATTGGTATAGCACAACATTCGCCGAACTATTAGCGCGGTTCCTCCCTCCCTCCATAGGGAGGAACCCCGCTTATAAGGTTGATCTCATGACGCAATCCGGAAGTGCTGACTAGAAAATTTCGCCACCATCATTTTCTGTCTCTAGGAGTTCTGAAACGCAATATTTTCTAGTCGGCACTTCCGGATTGTTTCATGAGATCAACCTTATAAGCGGGGTTCCTCCCCATGAAGAAAGGGAGGAATCGCGCTAAAAGGTCCTAAAGAAACTTTTGATTAGGCGATGTCAATCGAAGAAATAAGTGCTTAAGCTTTGAAGTAATTGATTTCGTTTATTCGAACGGTTCTTTTTGTCTGTTTTTGTTCCTTATTATTTTTTAATTGCTTATAGTTGGATAATGTATTTGACAATAAAACAGGTTAAGTAAAATAGAAAAACAATTTATTGTTAGAAATGTAGAGAGAGATTCGAAGACCTTGTTACTTTTTCAACTGCCTGGATGGGTGGATGAGGTTGGCCGACCCATCCAGGCAAGATCATAAATCAAGACCTTTCTAGAAAAGTGGAAACAAAATAACTGTTTCTATTTTAATCTTTCTAAATGAGAATAGGGATAAGTACGGAACCGCGCTAAGATGATGCAGTTTCTGCGAGTCGGTATTTTTTATATTAAGACAGGTGTTAGTCATTCCTACTCTTGCACGTTGCAGCCAGAGAATTATCACACCGGCGGATCGTGTAGCAAAATGTAGAATGACAGCTACAAGAAGCCAGAATTAAGGTCCGAAGGGGACGGGCCATGAGGACCCATTACTGTAGTTTGCGGTTTAAAGAGCGACATCAAGACGTGGTTGATTGGGTCTACGTCCACTACTGAGCCGTCCACGCCAGTGACTGAACTATGAACGTTTTCTGGTGTCAAGTTCACTATGTATGACACATATCAATAGGCTAAAACAGGCTCCAAGGAAAGGCAGATTTTCTCATCCACATCCCGCACTAGTCAAGAATTCAGGGAACCTTTCGAAGGCGAAGGATCACAGGGTGAGGACCCTATAATGATGAATAGGGTATGAAACCTGGGGCTGCTTATTATGAGTGAGAGAGTGGTTCGAGGATCAAGTTTCCAATTTGTAGAACATTTGAGCGATCGCCCCAATTATTGCCGAATGCTATGTGCGTCGGGAAAACGGCCCTCAGGAGCACTTTTATAATTTATAGTGTAGATGGAGATAGTTAGCCGCTGCGGAGATACGAAGACAGGTATAGTTGGGATTCGGCTAGGAGAAAAACGTCAGACTTTCAAAAAGAAATCTGTATTTGGACGTTTCGACTGCACAATGGCAGCCTTCTTCAGCTAAAAAATATATACAACTTATAAGTAAAAAAATATATATGTACAACTAGTAAGTAAAATACAGGCAGAAATGAGCGGAGTATATACATCAATACAATAAATTTTAACCAATCTTATTTTTAAAACAATGAAAATACGGTAGTTTCAAAGTTAACAGCATGTAGAAAGTGTTAGTAAAACAGTACAAAAAAAATTAAACAGTAAAAACAACGAACATTTTTTATGTAGTGAAAAACAAAAACTATTTTATAAGTGAATACAATTTATAACAATTAATATATAGATACATACCACTAGAGAATGCCTAGGGGGGGGGAGGGAGGAAGACCTCGAGGACAACTTAGGTAACCATGGTTGGAAGTATGAGGGACAGCAACTACACAGGGGGTCTTTATAGTTATGAAAGGGGGTGGGGATGAGGCGGTAAGTCGGTGAAGATGAAAGAGGTACAATTTCTGGGTTGTAAAAGTGGGTTGTAAAGGGGGTTGTAAACGGTGTTAAGAGTTTTGGGACACACAAGTAGAAAAATTGTCTGGAGCCTGGGAAAAAAGATAAAAAAGGAGGTCAGGACAATTTATGGAAGACGGAGGAGTAAGCAGGGGAGATGTTTTGTTTGTCGGTTTTGTAATTAATGTTATTGGGGTTTAAGTTAATGTGGACGCATTCGAAAATCTGTCGTTTTTTGGTGTTTCGTTCAGTGGAAAGTATTTTAGTGTCGTCAAAGTTGAAAGTGTGTTTTTTAGTTATGGCGTGTTTTGCGAGGGCGGATTTGTGGATTTCTTTGTTTTTTATTGTCCGTTTGTGTTGTGTTATGCGGGAGTGAATATAATTTTTGGTTTCACCTATGTATACTGCATTACAGGAGGGGGTTTGGCAGGGTATTTGGTAAACACAGTGGGTGGCGCAGTCATAGGGAAGGGGATCTTTGAGTTTGGTGTACAATGTAGTAAGTTTGTTAGTGGTTTTTAACCCAAAGTTTAGTGACGGGAGGGCTTTTTTTTTTAAAGTCTTTGTGAGTTTTTCAGTCAGTCCTGGTGTGTATGTCAGGGAACGAAATATCTGGAGGGAGGAGTCAAGGGAGGTATTGGGGGAGGTGGCATTGAAGGATTGGGATTTTATTTGTTTTATAAGCCGGTTTATGAGTTTGGGGGGGAATTGGTTCAGTGTTAATATTTCGGTAGCTCTATTCAAGTTTTCATTGTGGAAGGGCTCATGGGATAAGGAGAGGGCGCGGCGAAGAAGGTTCCAGCTACATTGATTTTCATGTGGTAAGAATGGGAAAAGTGGAAATTGTGTAAACGTCCAGAATAAGTAGGTTTAGTATACCAGTTTGTGATGATAGTGCCGCCAGTCTGTCTGATAAGTAGAACGTCCAAGTAGGGGAGTTGTTGGTCTTGTTCAGTCTCCACCGTAAATTGTAGTCTGGGATGATAGGAGTTGAAGCAGTCTAGTGTGTCAGTTAGTCTATCGGGGTTAATAATTAGCAGGAGGGCATCTACATACTTGCAAATGAAAGATATGTCCTGGGGGAACAGTGGGACGAAAGTGTTGAGTAAGTCAGTAAGAAAGATCGAGGATAAGTCTGGAGCAAGGCAGTTCCCCCCTTCGATTTGTTGGTAAAATTGTCCGTTGTATTTGAAAAAACCACTGTTGGCGCATAATTTGAGGCTGTCAACAAAATATTGAAAAGATAGGGGGCTGTGCGGTTCTATAGAGGACCAATTATTTTGGATAGTTTCTAACGTTTTAGTTAGAGGGACGTTGGTAAAAAGGGATGTGGCATCAAATGAGATCAGGTTTTTTCCGGGGGGTACAGTGAAATTAGATAATTTTGAAATAAGATCGTAAGAATTTTTTATATCGTACGGGTTATTATGGCTTAAGGCTTGTAACACGGGGAGCAAAAATTTACTCAATTTGGAAGAGGGAGAATTAATATTCGAAATGAAGGGTCGGAGGGGGTTTCCGGGTTTATGAATTTTAGGGAGGCCATAAGCTCGGGCAGGGAGAGAGTTGTGCGAAATTAATTGGCGGTGGGTCTTTCTGTCTATTTCTTTCAACTGTAGGAGTTGTTTGGTATGTTCATTAAATTGTCTTTCCAGTCTGAGGGGGATGTCTTTGGGGATAGGTGTGTACGTATTAGTGTCGTTAAGTAAGTTATTCATTTTGTTGTCGGAGTCAGTTCTGTCCATTCTTCGACGCGCCCTCTCCTTATCCCATGAGTCCTTCCACAATGAAAACTTGAATAGAGCTACCGAAATATTAACACTGAACCAATTCCCCCCCCCCAACCTAATAAACCGGCTTATAAAACAAATAAAATCCCAATCCTTCAATGCCACCTCCCCCAATACCTCCCTTGACTCCTCCCTCCAGATATTTCGTTCCCTGACATACACACCAGGACTGACTGAAAAACTCACAAAGACTTTAAAAAAAAAGCCCTCCCGTCACTAAACTTTGGGTTAAAAACCACTAACGAACTTACTACATTGTACACCAAACTCAAAGATCCCCTTCCCTATGACTGCGCCACCCACTGTGTTTACCAAATACCCTGCCAAACCCCCTCCTGTAATGCAGTATACATAGGTGAAACCAAAAATTATATTCACTCCCGCATAACACAACACAAACGGACAATAAAAAACAAAGAAATCCACAAATCCGCCCTCGCAAAACACGCCATAACTAAAAAACACACTTTCAACTTTGACGACACTAAAATACTTTCCACTGAACGAAACACCAAAAAACGACAGATTTCCGAATGCGTCCACATTAACTTAAACTCCAATAACATAAATTACAAAACCGACAAACAAAACATCTCCCCTGCTTACTCCTCCGTCTTCCATAAATTGTCCTGACCTCCTTTTTTATCTTTATTCCCAGGCTCCAGACAATTTTTCCACTTGTGTGTCCCAAAACTCTTAACACCGTTTACAACCCCCTTTACAACCCGCTTTTACAACCCAGAAATTGTACCTCTTTCATCTTTACCGACTTACCGCCTCATCCCCACCCCCTTTCATAACTATAAAGACCCCCTGTGTAGTTGCTGTCCCTCATACTTCCAACCATGGTTACCTAAGTTGTCCTCGAGGTCTTCCTCCCTCCCCCCTAGGCATTCTCTAGTGGTATGTATCTATATATTAATTGTTATAAATTGTATTCACTTATAAAATAGTTTTTGTTTTTCACCACATAAAAAATGTTCGTTTTTTTTACTGTTTAATTTTTTTTGTACTGTTTTACTAACACTTTCTACATGCTGTTTACTTTCCAACTACCGTATTTTCATTGTTTTTAAAAATAAGATTGGTTAAAATTTATTGTATTGATATATATACTCCGCTCATTTCTGCCTGTCTTTTACTTACTAGTTGTACATATATATTTTTTTACTTATAAGTTGTATATATTTTTTAGCTGAAGAAGGCTGCCATTGTGCAGTCGAAACGTCCAAATACAGATTTCTTTTTGAAAGTCTGACGTTTTTCTCCTAGCCGAATCCCAACTATACCTGTCTTCGTTTTTATAATTTAGTTCTAAATGGACTTAAGGTGGACGCCCACTTTGACGGGCTAGTTTAGCTTATTTTCGTAATTCATTATTACCATTTGTTTCGATAAAAATTAATAAAATAATCAATAAGAAACAAAAAAAAAAAAAAAAAAAAAAAAAATGCAGTCCCGTAATATGCTACACGTGCCAAGGGAAGGGGAATATTGTAGTGATGTCTGATTCTCGATCTTATAGCACACAAAAGATAAAGAGTGTAGTTAGTAATATGCTACTCGTGCCAAGGGAAGAGGAATATTGTAGTGATGTCTGATTCTCGATCTTATAGCACACAAAAGATATAGAGTGTAGTTAGTAATATGCTCTGTCCACTTAACTTTACCCTTTGCAGGTAAACTTGGCCGGTCCGGGGACGGGAATCCGAACCACAAACGACGACACTGGAAGAAAAATCTCTTAATATGCCCAAGTTTCGAACTCAAATCCTCCAGAAAATGAGTCGAGCGTTCTACCCCGTAGAAGCGAAAAAATAATTCTTTTCGCTCTAATTTCTGTTTTACTGATATTAGATCAGCTTGGTGTGAAAAAATGAGCTTAACTATCCTCATCTTAACAATATTTTATGCTAAGTACCTATCAAGAGAGTCACGTTCGGTACATTTTATGCTAAGTACCTATCAAGAGAGTCACGTTCGGTACATTTTATCAATGTCATCCAAAATTATGAAAAAATGTTGATTTCTTAAAATTAATTTTATTTTAATTTACTCTGGCAGGGATCAATTTTAGCCCTTTCCTCCGAAGGAAAGTAGCTATTGAGGTTGGACTCATGACGGAATTTTTGAAAAATTTCTTCAAATCTTTATCGATCCAACCTAGTAGACACCGAAAATGACCCCAGTTAAAATTTATATATATCTATATATATATATATATATATATATATATATATATATATATATATATATATATATATATATATATATATATATATATATGCATATATATATATATATATATATATATATATATATATATATATATATATATATATATATGTGTCTGTTAACACGATAGCGGCCAGAGGTTTTGTTTTTTCGTCACGAAACTTGGTATATAGCATTCAATTAGCAAACGATTGAACGAGTTCGTTAACCACCAAAGTCGGTCCACCGGAAGGGGGGGGGTTTACCCCGAACCCAAGACACTAATTTGACTATGTCAGCCGTAATATTTGTTATATTTCAACGAAACTTGGTATTCGTAGTGTTAATATAGAGAGAAAAGTGAGATATAAAAATGAACTATATCGGTTCATTAGAAGGGGGGGTTTACTCCAGACCCACAATACCAATTCGCCACTACCAGCCGTGATTTTTGGTATATTTCGACGAAACTCGGTATTCGTAGTGTTAATCCACAGGTAAACATGTGTTGTGAAAATAAACTAAATCGGTTCATTAGGAGGGGGGGGGGTTTACTCCGGACCCACAATACCCATTCGCCACTACCAGCCGTGATTTTCGGTATATTTCGACGAAACTCGGTATTCGTAGTGGTAATCTACAGGTAAATATGTGTTGTAAAAATAAACTAAATCGGTTCATTAGAAGGGGGGGGTTTACTCCGGACCCAAATTCCTAATATACTCATACCGGTCGTAATTTCTGCTGAATTGAAACGAAACGCGGTATACGTCGTGGGTAACTCATGAGAAAGAAGTGTTGTAAAAATGAGCTGAATCGGTCAATCGGAAAGCGGGGGTTTAATTTGTAATATATTTCAATAGGAAAGCCCGCCAGCCGTAGGTTCACAAAGCCGCCGCAAGGAGCGCTTTCTACCACTAGAGTGACTGTATTTTGTTCCTGCGCTAGATCAAAATACGATAATATGAGTTTTTTTGTATTTATTACGTAGTGTAATAGGTACCATGTGTAAACATAACTCTGGAAGCAAATTAATAATTGATCAGTTACTCATTACAAATTTAAAAGAGAACTATTCATGTTTTTAATTTATTTATGTAGGATATTTTAAACAAATTGTTCTGGAAAGCAGTCTACACTACCCAAATTCTGAGGAAAGTGCTTAGTTATGCAGCTCCTGCGTGACGGACTTTTTTTTTATGAAAAGACCGTTATCGATTTTATGAAATATTACAACATGACGCATGGAGGTAACCGGAATTGGCAGAGAGTTATAGGGTTCGGTCAACATCCTGGTGTTGGTTCAATTGATTGCTTCGACTCAGTAGGGCGCATTTGTTGTTGTTGGATCAGCTGGCTATATTGTCGCCACCAAAGCCAAACAACACAATATTGGTTAAGAAAAGCAATTGTTCGGTAGCAAATGTATTTATAATTAATATAAGTAAATTCAATTATATCAAGTGATTGTTAGTCTCCCCAATGGTTGACTGGCTAAAGCTTTGGATGGATATGTGGGTGGGATGGGTCCGAGTCCCGTCTTTTCATTCCAGACCACGTTCAGAGGATTCCCTGTTCCACCGTGGATGTTCAGGAAGGCTAGCGAACCAACATTTAGCTCGGCAATAACGGACTAGCTAAGGGCCTTAATGGACGAACTCAAGCAATTGAGCCTTTCCGTCGTAGGGGGCGTAACGTATCGCATTCCTAAGGATACGAGGCTTCGAGTCCCATATGGAGCAGGATGACTTTCATCATATACTACATGTTCCCCGGCGTGCCATGCAACACCTACTTTCTTCGTCTAGAAAAGCAAAAAATAAAGTAGAAACCAAACAAGTAATAATAAAATTTAATAAAGCAAGTCTGTAAACGTTCGGGTTCACAGTTTCCAACCCGTAACCTTCGAACAAAGACCTAGACGACATTGACCTAGCATATCCCCGGATCAAGACCTACCTGTTTGACAAGTTTTGTCACAATCAGTCAAACGGTCTGGTGATAAAGATCAAACATACAGACTGACACGTGATTTATATATGTATATATATATATATATATATATATATATATATATATATATATATAGATAGATAGATAGATAGATAGATAGATAGATGGGCCACTGAAAAAATGCTGGACTCCACAATTGATATTTAGAGAGGTTGGTATACATTAGATACCCAAGCGGCAATGGTCCATATGTAGATGCGCCGTAAAAAAAAGTGAAATTAAGCATTCTTTTTTCAAAGAATAGTGTAAAAAAGATTTTTCTCGCAAGCATGTAACACTTCACTTGAAAGTACGCACACACATATGTATTTATTTAGGAAGGAAACCCGCTTTTAAGGTTGACCTTATAGCTTACTCAAAAATGGAGCGCTTTTAATGAAATTTGGTACAAAATTATTTTGTGAAATTTGAAGGGTCGTTTGCAAGCTAGAAGAATTCGCCATCCGAATTTGATATTATGGGTGAAATTCGTGCGAAAAATATCATAATGCTTTAGGTTTTTCGCTATTATACTTTGAGGTACTCGTTTTATATGTAAATGGACATGGGGAATCTAGTCAACCATTCCCAAGGCCATATTTATTAATGTTATCAAAGAAAATGAAAAATATTTTTCTCGGGATTTTCGGATATTTTTTTATATATATCAAATTGGACCGAGACATCGCTGTAAATTTAATTCATCTATCTGAATGCTTTACATTACTACATGCTACAAATGCGGTTATTCTGTGATTTTTGATAAAGCTATCTCGGAATAATCTGTGATTTGTTGGAGTATTCCCGCCAAGGATTCTGTCAATATCCTGTTGTGGTCCCTTAGATCTTGCTTCACCTTTAAAATTTCATTTTACATTTTAAGATGTGTTATCAGCAATGATCAGGACAAAACATTAATTTTTTTATAATTTAAGCTTTGCAAATGACACTAGAGGTAAGAACTGACAAGCGCTATAATAACGCAGTTTCTGCGGGAAGGATGTTTTTTAAAAAAATCTTATATTTATGTGTAGATATAGTGCGCATTATCACGTTGACTGCCAGGTCCGAGTAAAGGTTAGTCGGGGTAATGGTATCTCGCCGTGTGTCGGGCCCGACTGTTCGTCAGGGTTTGACAATCCCTTGCCTTTGGTTCCGTTTGACTTCCCACACTTTGGTAACCTAGGAAACGCTTACAAACTTCAACAGGCAATCAGTTAGACTTATTTCAAAAGTCGCGTTGGTTCGAGAAGATTCGACTTCCTTTTATTTTTTAATGTTTGGTAAGTTATTTTTTCAATTTTGAAATTAAATTAATTAATTTTTAAATGTGTAGAATATTTTTTTTTTGTCATTTTTTCTAGTTTATATATTTAATTTTGATTTGTTTTCTGGGAAGACATTAAAATGGCACATTGGGACGCAGTTTGAATATTGGGTTGCAGCGAAATTGTTAATATCATGTTTTAATTTAATGAATAGAGATTGTGATTTAAAGGTACCAGTATTTCATTAGGCTCGGGTAATCTCAGGTTTAAGATATTTTTCAGTTGAAAAGTCAATCAAAGTATTTTTTCTCAGTTTCCATTCCTATTGCGGCCTTAGGTACATTTTCCAAAACAAAGTAAAATTTACATTTGTTTCCCCAGAAAAAGCAATGAAGATTATACACTGCCGGACAAAGAAAAAAAAACGGCGCATCATGTATTTTATATGAAAACTAAAGCAAAATGAAATATTTTTGGGCGCGATTAATGCCAGGCGTGAGGCAGGTCAGGAAGCATCTCCCTGCACTAATCCTCTCCCTGAATCTTCTCTAGAATTAACAATAAAGGCACTAAGATAAAACATTAGCTACATATCAGTATTTTCTGGTGGTCTTCTAACGCGCACTGATTTTTGCTTTGTGTTTCTTTTCACTTGAAAAATGTTTGAACGGCTGGAGTCGGTGTTACACCGCCAGGTCCCTACCACTGCCTGAAACAGTGGTTCGGTGTGCAGTCCAAAAGTACCGGGAGACAGGAAGCTACGGAAGGAGGCCGATAAAGACCGCCTTTATCTGACTCAGGCCAACAGAAACCGCTCCCAGACTTCACCTGAGATCTCTCACAGGCTTCGTGACGCTCGGGAAACGGATGTAAGCTCATGAACAGAACGCAGAAGGCTCACTGAAGCTGGGCTGAATGCTATGGTCTCCGCTTCCGGTCCTCTCCTGGGCCCAGAACACCGAGCGGCTCCTCTCCAATTTTGTTGAGAACATGCCGCATAGACAGAAGATGATTGGGCCTCTGTTCTGTTTTCTGACGAGGCCAGGTATAATCTCTGTTCTAGAGATGGCCGAGTTCGAGTATGGAGAAGACCTGAAGAGCGATATGCGGATAGTAATGTAGCAGGAAGAGTGCAGTTCAGAGGAGGGTCGTTGGTTATTAAGGGGTGGCATTTCATTAGAGGCGAGGACAGACCTCTCCATCGGTTCCAAAGACAGGTTTTCAAGGCACAAACGTACATCACCGACATCCTAGAGGAATATGTGGTGCCTTTTTGGCCGTTTGTAGGCAATTGTGCTGGATAAAGCCCTTACCCACGTCGCAAATGTGACTTACATGGACGAGGTCGGTGTGCGGACCTTGGAGGGGCCAGCACGCAGCCGGACCTCAATCCTATATGGTCAATAGGATTGAGGTCCGGCTGCGTGCTCAATCCTATTGCTCTGGGGCCAGCTTTTTTTTTTTTTTTTTTTTTTTTTTTTTTTTTTTTTTTTTTTTTTTTTTTTTTTTTTTTTTTTTTTTTTTTTTTTTTTTTGGCAGTGTTTAAAAACACGGAAAAACAAAGCAGAAATATGCCGATATTCGTTGTAATATACAGTTCGAGAACGTCCAGCCTATAAATGCTTCCTAGGCGGACGTTATAAATATTCTAGAGAAGACTTGAGAAGATTTAACTAACTGAAGACTTGCTGCTTAACTAACCGTAAGTTAGATCAAAGGCAAAGCCTATTACCCAATTACCGGATAGCTCAGCACCTTTCTTCCATCATCATTCGCATCGTCAGATCCACTAAGGTCTTTTGGGGCAGTTACAGAGCGAGCTGTGTTTGCAAGGATGCAGGTATTTTGAAGTGCCTTCTTCTTATGTCTAATTGACGTTAAGTGAGATAATGATACTTTAAGCTTGGACAGAAAAGTAGGTACTTAAATGTTTAATATTATTAAGATTAAGAAATGATCAACAATTTTGTAGATTCAAATGAAACATTAAAAAAGCCCCCCTACACTAATTCTCCTAGTCCCATTCAATCAAAGAAGAAGAAAAAATCAATACAAAACTAGAATAAGTGAATTTAAATTGAAAAATAAATAAATGAAAATTAAAACATGTGTAAATGGAGAAAACAAAAACGTCCGACTCGCAGGAACTGCGTCATCTTAGCGCGGTTCCGTTGATGCCCCTCGTGCCATTAGTAAAGGAATAGAAACAGTTATTATTAAGGTTTGATCTTTTGCAAACAAAAATCCGAAATATAAAAGCAAAAATAAAAGAAAATCTGTTATAATAGTATTAATAACATTTTGAGAACATAACTCTCCTGCGTTATTTTATTGTGAGAACACAACTCCTCTCTTCCGTGTTATTGTAAAACATATGTACTATTCATTCCTTTCTTCCAGTCATTTTCGACAAAAAACACACTTTTTGCTCTTTTTGACCGGCTAACTCCCAAAATGAAAAACTTTATCGAGTTGACTTTCTAGCATATTAATCAGCTTTCATTTGTTTTCGAATAGTTACGTTTGAAGGAAAATGCATAAAATAGCAGAGTAATATATATTATTGAAGAGAATGCAATACTCTACAACCCTATAACCGTTACTTATTTTTTTAGTGCATCTTTGAAGAGTTATCCGGTAAGGGGAATAAATGTACGGCAAATGTTTTTTCCACTAAAATGACAGACTTTCAAGAGCGGATATTTTGAAAACTAAAGATATCTCGAAAAATGTTATTGAGTAGAACTTGAAGGAAATTTAATCAGCTTTCATTGTTATAGAATATTCATGTCGCTAGGATGTAGGGTTTCCAAGATACAAGTGAAAACCCGAAAAATGGGACCTTCTAACCCCCCCCCCCCCCCCGGCACAAAGGCTTCAGGCGAGGACTTTTTTATATGTTCACCTCCTATCCAGCCCAAACAAAGTTACGAAGTCAAAACTTTTGTTCCAAACATTCCCATCTATAGCTATTTTTGAGTAGTCATTGCCTGGACTGTTTTTGTTATAAAATATTCTTCCTTTATGTTATTATGGATACATAATCCTTCTAACCTATGTTGAAATGGGAACATTATCCTTCCAACCTATGTTGAAGTGGGAACATAATCCTCCTCACCTATGTTATTGTGGGAACATAATCCTCCTCACCTATGTTATTCTGGGCACATAATCCTCCTCACCTATGTTATTGTGGGAACATAATACTCCTCACCTATGTTATTGTGGGAACATAATCCTCCTCACCTATGTTATTGTAAGAACATAATCCTCCTACCCTAAGTTATTGCGGCCAATTTAAGTCCCCTTTTCCACGTTATTTTGTCAACATAACTTTCCTCCCCATGTTATTGTGGATATACCCTCTTCCACTACATTACCTTGGATACATAACTCTCCTCCTTTGTTGAAGTAGTAACACGAATCTTCTCCCCCAGGTCATTGTAAGAACATGACCCCTATGCCATCGCGACAACATAGCCTGCCCTAGGTATTATATCCCCTCTGTGTTATATTGAGAAAACAGCCCGTAGGTAATACATATTTAGAGCGCAGCCTATCTATGCTATCGTTCGAATACATCAGGCTATTATCATTTTAAAATCAATGTCCCAGTAATTATTACGCGAACATAGCTCCTCTATGTTATTATACAGACATCGCCCATAAGTTATTGAGATAAAATATTCTTTATCTCATGTAATTATGAGAACATCCTCTGGTAGTGTCAGAATTTCACCTAACTATGTAATTATGTGTACAGAGACCCTCTAAGATATTGTGCGACCATATCACCTCTTTTTTATTTTGTGACCTTAACCCTTTTGATATTTTGAGTACATAGTCCCCCAATGTTTTCACAAAAATAAAGTTCTTATTTTATTGTAAAACGTAACCATATCATCACTTTTATTGAGAAAAGATGGCCCCCGCTATTTTATTTAGTATATTTTTATATTTTTCAGCATTATAAATATCTATTAAAAAGTAAAATACATTATACATCAAACAGTTTAATAAGAAAACGATGTTGTTTTGGTTTATTAGCTCGCTACATAATTGGAGAAGTCTAAGCACTCTATTTAGGTTTAGAAATGACGAATTCTTTGCCTAAGTATTCGTTGGTAATAAAATTAATCTATTCAACTCTAGAATACAAGGAGGAAATGGTACTTGTGCTTAAAGGGATAAATACCAACCCCTAAGAGGCTCTTAAGGAGTAATTGAAGTTCTCTAATTGAAGCTCTTTTAACTCTTAAAAGAAGTATCTTTAACAAATGCACCGCCCGAAGTTTATTCTGGGAGATATTTAGCGCGGCTATGGTAACTTTTTATCCTGAGCGTGTCAAGGAGAAGATCCCAGAGCTCGTGGGGAGAGAAAAGCGAGACAGTCTTCATGAATTGGGCCAACTACAGAGAACAAAGGGTTAATGTAATAATAGGCAAAAGCTTTGATGTATTTCACGCTCGGTTTGTGATAGAGTCCTCCTTCAATCTACTTCTTACATTCTAGAATATTTTCTCAAGAGCTTGTGCTTTAGGTATCTTAATCAGTGTCTTATCAGTGTCTAAGCAGCATGGGCCCTCAGATCCAAACGTACAAACATTAACGTGTAAAATGGCCCGATGAAGTTTTAGTTCGGTTGTCTTAATAATTACTTATCTACTATATGTTTGCAAATACCACTCACTCGCTCACTGACCTATCATCGCTCAGCCCAAACCACTTGATAGAAAAATTTGAAATGTTGCATGGACACTCCCTTTAGGATGTAAACACTCGCTAAGAAAGGTTTTATTGATATTCAGACTTTTAAGTATTTTAGAGGGGTTCACATTTTCTGTTGCTTTCAAAGAGAACATGCACGCCTAGGCAACATGCGTTGCTAGGACGACCACTGGTCAGCTGTTACCGTACTTTTAGCACTTTCCTCCGAAGGAAAGTCGCTATTGAGGTTGCACTCATGACTGAAGTTTTTAAAAATTTCTTCAAATCTTTATCGATCCTACCTAGTAGACACCAAAAATGACCCCAGTTAAAATTTATATATATATATATATATATATATATATATATATATATATATATATATATATATATATATATATATATATAGTTATATATGTGTCCGTTAACACGATACAGGCCAGAGTTTTTGTTTTTTTCGCCACGAAACTTGGTATAAAGTATTCCCCCATCAAACGATTGATCGAGTTCGTTAACCAACAAAATCGGTTCATCCGGAGGGAGGGTTTACTCCGGAGCCAAAGTAGTTATATGCCAATACCAGTCGTAATTTTTGTACGTCCTGGGTATCTAATAAGGAAGAAGTGTTGTAAAAAAGTACTAAATCGGTCTATGGGAAGGGGGGATTTACTTTGTACTATGATTGAATTGAAACAGGTGTTATTCATGTTTTTATTTTATTTATCTATATAGGTTATTTTAAGCGAATTATTCAGGACTCGACATTGCTGAATTTTGAGGAAAGTGCTTAGTTATGCAGCTTCTGCGTGACGGACTTTTTCTATTTTATAATATTATTTCTGATTGCGGTCAATTTCAACTATGATGGCTGAATTACCAGAAATAAACTGTGATTTTGTCCCTCATAGAGTTTACGCTATTCCTGGTGATTGTCTATCCGAGGTAATAATATCCCGAACCCTTGCACAGCCTCCTCACCCATCAGCATCCCCAGTCAGAACACGTCTTGGTAATGCTCGCAAATATAATGGGTGTTTCCAAATGACATCTTGGAAACTTAAATTTTAACGTCCATTTATTATTGACAACGAATTTTAACCTGTACTGGTTAAACTCCTGTTACTGTTAACCTACATAAAATGGGTTATTTCTAGGTTATCTGTTTGGTGGCACTGGTCCGTAGCACCCCATTGTCCAGAAACATTATACTTTGATTTCTTATCAATTGATGATTAACATATATTATGGAAAACGAAATGTATAATCTTTACAAGAAAGAGACGGAAGCAATGCATTAAACTTAAATTAGGACAACACAAAATCGCATTGACTGACAATCTGAAGTTTTTAGGACTGACTTTATGACCCTTGACTTACATGTTTACCTCACTTGAAAGGACTCCTCCTTAAATGCAAAAATTTGTTGAATTTAATGAGGATACTGAGTAATTCTAAATGGGGTGCTGACAGGTGCTCTATGCTGATTTTCTATCGAGCCTATACCAGGTCATTGCTGGATTATGGTTGGACAGCATATTCATCGGCCAGTCAAAGTTCACTGAAACTAGACACAGTTCACAATACAGGACTACGCCTAGCAACAGGCGCTTTCAGATCAAGTCCTCGTAGTAGCCTCTATGTTGAGTCAAACGAGCCACCTCTTGAGTACAGAAGGCAGGTACTGTGCACAAATTATTTTATTAAACTAAAATTTCAAAAATTCTTTTGTACAAAAAAAAAACAAAAAACATGTTATTTAATCAACTTCATACGAGATATACAAATACAACTTTGCAAAAACCCTTGAAAATCAGAATTTTATAATACACCCGTCACTCCAATATATTACAAACACCTATAAACGTTTTAACATACTATCAATTTCACTGTCTAACCACAATAAAAACAATCCACACTCTCACCGCATTTATAAACATGAAATAAATGCTATGGTATCAAATTATGTTGGAGCATTAAGTATTTTTACCGATGGCTTAAAACAAACAGTGGCACAGGTTCAGCAGCCCTGTCAAATGTGTCTATCACTACACAGAAACACATTAGCCTTTTCACAGACTCTTTAAGTTTTTTGTTCTCCCTTATGAACTTTTACAACTCTCACTCAATAATCACAGATATTCTTGAACAAATAAATACATACAAAATAATAACATTGTTTACGTGTTCTTCATCTGCAAATATTTCTCCCACAGACAGTATACCTTCAACTATATTTTTAAATTGTTCTTCATCATTTGTTGTCCACTTAAGCTTGGGTAGTAGTATGATTGGTCTATGATAGAGAGGCTCCTTGTCCTTTAGGATATGGTTGAATGGGTCAATATGGGTTGGTGGTCTGAAAAAGGTAATGAATCTACTTCAAAATCTTAAATAATATCAATGCAATCACCACTGATAGCACTGATATCATTTACTGATACTTCCATGCTTCCAATAAATGTCAGTTCCCCATTTCAGTCTGATCGAGATCATCCATTTAGAATAAACAGATTGAAATCCGACAGAAATTCCAGAACTTTTCTGCCTCTGTTTGTTTTATGTCTGTCTTTGGACTTTCTTGCTATAGAGAAATTCTGATTAATCTCCAAAAGTGCCTTTGGTATCTCTTGACAGTTAGAAATGTGAATATTCCAGTCGCCCGAGATCAAATATTGGAGCTTATCATTATTTTGCACAAAGTTAACTAAATCGTCGACTTGTTCCGGGTTAGGCCTGGGCAATGAAACGTATGTGGCTATGGCTGAGTACAAAGCGATCACGGATGTTTAGTCGACACTAAAACTTCGTGCAATATTTTTGTCCAGCGTGAGGGGTCCACGACCATTCAATAATTGTTACAAAAATAAACTCAATAATTGTGCTCAAAATTTAGATTAAAATGTTTGGCAGTGTGAGGGCCCATTGATATGACAATAATTATGACGTGAGCTAGGACCAGACGTCCCAACTCAAGCTAGACAAATGGTGACCTCGCAAACTACATCATGCATTCGATTATAAGGATTATATCTCTCGCGTGAGAAAGAGAGAAGATATTTCCCAATTTAATAACTGCAATAGGATATATATTTTAATAATTTTTGCTTCCTTAATTTGATGTGGCCAGTGCATTCAGATTGTCGCAACATCCTCATATCATTTTAAACGAAACGAATTTAATATAAAAATATTTTTTTTATTTGCATTATTTTTATTTATACTTTACTAAAGCTTTTCCCGTTATATGTTGCGTGAATAAACATAGAGTGCAAATAGAATATATTTACATACTTCTTTTAATATAAAATTAATTTTCACATGTATTGACGTAACTCTCAACAAACGTCATCGGGTCAACCATATTTACATATATCTTATTTATACGATTTTGGTTTCAATCCGTCGTTTTTCTTTAACTTGTTATTTCACATGAAACTCAGTATCCTCGGACTTTTGTCCATGAGGCACAAGTAAGAATTATTGAAGAAAGTCAACTGAGGTCAGACAATACCTGTAGGTCATTTGGCGCTCAAGGTATGTCTGACCAATTTAGGACTCGGAGTGCGAGTCTCGCACAATTCGACAAAAGGCGAAGGTGCACCTTGTGATGAGGGTGTGAGTCAAAATCGAACCCTTGACTGTGCTTTTAATGTTTTTTTTTCTTTGTTAATTAATAAAAAAAAGTATAAAGTCATAGACCAAATTCTAAGAAAGCAGGATGGTTTTCGTTTCAAATAAAATAAACCCCCCCCTTAATTAAAGTACTCTCCAAATTCACTGATGTTAAATAAACGTAGATATTACTAAACAAAATTAATGCAACAATAAAAAAAGCAGCCTCTGGAGATGAAAGCAGCGTTATTTAAAAAGGCAAACAATTAGTTTCAAGGATCATAAAAAAATACTTTTTACCATTTAATATATATATATATATATATATATATATATATATATATATATATATATATATATATCCTTGTACTTCCTTACTTTCATTACTTATAAATTATCAATGATTATGTCATTCTTCCATACTACATTTATTTATGTTATTATATATTTGTATATATTATTATATCAATGTTATAAAGATTAACAATGTATACTCGCTCTAACTGTGTAAAGACACGCGTGAAGTGTATCAAAAGATATGGGGCACGCTTCAATAATAAACGGGTCTACCATGGGGTTACTATGGCTGAGAAAAAGGGATGTATATATATATCCTTGTACTTCCTTACTTTCATTACTTATAAATTATCAATGATTATGTCATTCTTCCATACTACATTTATTTATGTTATTATATATTTGTATATATTATTATATCAATGTTATAAAGATTAACAATGTATACTCGCTCAATGTAAAGATAAGCGTGAAGTGTATCAAAAGATATGGGACACGCTTCAATAATAAACGGCTCTACCATGGGGTTACTATGGCTGAGAAAAAGGGATATATATATATATATATATATATATATATATATATATATATATATAATGAAATGGTGACCCTTTTTCTTTCAATATATTATTTAAATAGGCGGAAGGTCAGGCATATATAAAACTCGTCAACTTCACTTTATATGCTTTATTTTTGCTCTATAAAAATTGAGCGAAAAATAAAGCATATAAAGTGTAGTTGACGAGTTGTATATATGCATGACCTTCCGCCTATTTAACATATATATATATATATATATATATATATATATATATATATATATATATATATATATATATATATATATATTAAAATTATTCAACTACCTTGAAATATTTTTGAATACTCCCCCCAAAATGTCAAATCAAAACATGAATTTTTTTAAACAAACACGAAACTCCATTCCACATTTTTTGACAAAAGAGAGGCACTCGTTCAATCTATACCTCAATAAACTTCCACTTCATTTGCAGAGATTTAATGCTTAGTTACTGAATTTAGAAGATTTCCTGTGAGTAATGAATCAGTAGTATTATATATATATATATATATATATATATATATATATATATGTATATATATATAATGTCCAACAAAGCATTGCTGAACATCTTCAAGCAGAAAGCATTATAAGGAATTATCGTCTGTTTTTGTCGGTCTCAGAATTCCTAAAGATTTAACAGCCAGCAATTTACTAAAATTGACGGAGGCCAATTTGCAATCCGGAGAAGAGTGATTTTGTAATAACGACTAATGGACTTACCAATTAACACCAATCTATTCTTAATCTACCAATGTTTCTCTTATTCTGCCAATTTACGCAATTTCAGAAATTATTTAGTCTACATTTAGTATTAATTATTTTGAGCGGCAATTATTGTGTTTCATCCCTATATCTTTTGTCCTTCAATTACATAAATCATTACCTTTAAAGAACATATATTTATTTTCCTCTCAGGGTTGTTTAATAAATGTATACACTTGGGATACACATGAACTGCTGTTTTTAGCGCGGTTACTCCCTACCTCCATAGGGAGATGAGGTTGACCTCACGACGCAATCCGGAAGTGCCGACTAGAAACTTTTTCGTTTCAGACCCCATAGATCACGACGATATATATATATATATATATATATATATATATATATATATATATATATATACGCTTGTCTGTTCGCTCTCTAGCAAGCTCAAAAATGGTCCGATTTTGACGAAATTTGGTACAAAAATCTGTCGGCTCATTTGAAAGGTCAAGTTCGTTAACCAGCAGAATCCGCTCACTAGAAAATAGTATTTGGGGCGAAAATCGCGCAAAAAAAATCTTAACACTTACGTTTTTGAGTTTATATGCTGGCAGGTACTTATTTTATAGGTTTCTTAACATAAGAAAACAAATGAACCCATTTTTAAGGCGATATCTTTCACCGTTTCTAAGAAAAGTGGAATCAATGTTTTCGTAAGTCATTATTTTTTTGTGGGTACTTAGAATCGCGGTATTCAATTGAAATATTTACTAGCTCTTGGAAATTCACCTCAACTGAGAGGTTTAAATTTTGGTTATTTTTGGAGTTAAGTAAGTATGCGAAAAAAAATTATTTTATTAATAGACATGAAAAGTTTTTGGATCTTCATATATTTTTCGTAAATATCTCGATAACGGTAGGGAAATCGTGCTAAGTGGAATCTGGCCATTCGAATGCTTACTAAATACTCTACAAAAAAGGTTCTGAAGCAATATTCGATGGGGCAACGTCAATAAGAGATATAAGCGCTTAAAACTTAAAAAGTGTTTGTTTTGAAAGGGTTTTTCTCTTTGTTTACCTCACTTTTTAATTGGATGTTTCTTGTTTTAAATTTTATTTATCAGTAAAATTAGTATTGTAGTAAAATAAGCTAAGAAACGGTGAAAGGTATTGGTAGTAATAAGTTTGTGGAGTGGCTGTGGTAATCATGATGGCAGGGGCTAATCATGATGATGTATGCATAGTTTTTTTTTAATTCTCCTATCTATATAACCTTCCTCATAGCCTCCAACTGAAGTTATCGTTATTTCTTATTTTATAAAAAGATTTAACCCACGACAGAATGGAATTTTATTCGCCATGAAGCACATATTTACAGTTGATTATAACAGTTAAACGAATTTGCTAGTAAAACAAGGAACTTAAAATGACAACGAATCTTTGGTTGTTTAGAATAGAGCCTTCTCAGCAGTAGTCAAAGAGTAAGTACGTTTTCAGTACATAATTGTATTGACTTTTACAGATTAAGAATTATCCGCTTCTGTTTAAGTTGGCTACTGTGAGTTTCCTGTGATTTGTGATGCTAATCTATTTCATTTCTTCGAGATGTACGTAACCGCGCTATGATGAGTCGGACTTTTTTGTATTACCTAAGCCATATACAATAATAGGAAAGCTAAATATTCTTCATTAGACGAAAAATACATAAAATATAATATGTTTCCGATAGTCCATATACTGCTTCATTTAACGTAAGGGTGCGTTTACATCTGACAGTTATTGCCGGATATTTATGTCAGACAGAAATTTTAACTAATGTAAACAGGAAAAAAATGATGTCTGGGGTATATATTTCTGTCAGGAGCTATAAGGGTGCGTTTATATTTGACACTTCACGGAGGAAATATATCCCAGGTGTAGGATATAATAATTTTGATAATTATCCATCCGACACTCGAGATATATTTCCTGCGAGAAGTGTCAGATGTAAACGCACCCTAAGACGTAGGACAATACACAACGACATATACTTAAAGATGGAGCTTGTTACAATCCATAGGTACTTACGGAGAACCAAGGCGAGGAAACAATTACCTGGAAATAAAATAAAACAAAATTAAATTACATTTACTCATGACATTTATTTATGATTATTATTTTACTCACGATTCTCCACATCATTGGTAAATAGCATCGATTACTCTTTTGCTGTCGATTGTAGTTTATACTGATATTTGTAATACAAAGTAAGAAAATAAACCAAAATAATTTTTTTTTTTTTTTTAAATCACACAAAATAAATAAATATATGAAATTAAAGATAAAAAGAATCTATAGGAAACGCAAAACAAATTTAAATTAAACATTAAATAAACTAACTAAAAATTCATTAAATTTTGAAATAAAAGGACTTGCAGTTCCTTTTATATTTTGTCTTATATGTATGTTTATATTTTTGTGAGTATAATATTGTCAATATAGTGGTTGCTTTCAGTAAGTAAGTCAGCAATGTCCCGAGGTATGTAAAAGATATTTAACATTAGATCAAATATCCAAATATTAATTATATAATTAATTAAAATATTTAAATTTTGATGGCCTCCTTTCATGTCAATTTGAACAATAATATCTAAAGAACTAACTGAAAATTGATTCCTATTGCAAACGTGCGTATCGTTTTTCATCGAAATTCGTATCGGAATACAAATAAAAGAAATTTCACGAAATATTGAATTTATTAAATCTTGGTAGGTGTAAAATAGTGATGGGCGATTATTGAATATGAATTAATCTTTTGAGTCGTTTCGAATCGAAATGAAAAGATCGCTCCACAAAAAAGATCGACGAGTCCATATCGAGTCAAAAGATCCATTTCCTAGGCTCAAAAGATCTATCTAAGATATGGATCGAACTTCCGTATGGATCGATCTTCATATGGATCGATCTTCGATATGGATCGATCTTCGATATGGATCGATCGTCGATATGGATCATTTCACGATTACTAACAATTACCTACGAAATTCCTATTTCATTTCAATTCAAATCGATTCTCATTCGGGAATCTCCCATTACTACTACGAATCGACTTAAATAAGGTGATTTGAATACTTGATAATTTGAAAAATATATCTGTAACATAAAAGCAGATATATTTAATACTATTTTTCATCCAATATATTATGTAATGGGGGGGGGGGCAAGGTTAGCTCAGTGGTAGAGCACTGGACTCATATGCTGGAGGACCTGAGTTCAAATCCCAAGAAAGCACTAAGATTAAAGATTTTTTCTTCTAGTGTCTTCGTTCATGGGTTGAATTCGGCCTCCCTGACCGTCCTAAGACCAACCCAGCCTTAATTAATGTATTAATGTGTACCTTTGTGCTAAAGAACCTAGCAGTCGAAGCAGTAAAGGGGAATATCAGGCGGCCAGAGCATAGCACTGACCACACTATCTCCGTAGTGTGCCGTATATTCATGTTTCAGATACCTCTACAGTATCTGCTCCTAAGGGCCCTCGTGGCCTGTTTGGACTGTTTTTGTTTTTTCGTAAATAACCTATATAAATAAAATAAAAATGTGAATAGTTCTGCTCAATTACATTTCTTATGAGAACTGTTCAATTATTAATTTTGTAAATACCAGAGTTATGTTAATACATGATACTGTACTACTAAATAAATACAGAAAAACTTCATTTTCCGTCTTTTGATCTGGAACAGGATACAGTCCCCCTAGTGGGAGATAGCGCTCCTCACGGCGGCTTAGGGAACGTCTGGCGGGCTAATTCTAATGAAACAGAGTTTAAAGTAAACCCTCCTTTTCAATAGACCGATGTACTTCATTGTTACAACACTTCTTTCTCATGAGATAGCTACGACGTATACCGCGTTTCGTTACAATACAGCAGAAATTACGACCGGTATGAGTATATTAGTACTTTAGGTCCGGAGTAAACCCCCCCCCCCCCCCCTCCAAATAACCAGATTTATTTTATTTTTACAACCCATTTTTCTCTATTGATTACCACCACGAATACCGAGTTTCGTTGAAATGTAACAAAAATTACGGCTGGTAGTGGCAAATTGGTAATGTGGGTCCGGAGTAAACTCCCCCTCCTAATCAACCAATTTAGTTTATTTTTACAAAGTATTTCTCTCTTTACATAAACATAACGAATACCGAGTTTCGTTGAAATATAACAAAAACTACGGCTGGCATGGTCAAATTAGTGTTTTCTGGGGGGGGGGGGTCCGGGGTAACCCCCCCCCCCCCCTCCCGGTAGACCGATTTTGGTGGTTAACGAACTCGTTCAATCGTTTGCTAATTGAACGTTATATACCACGTTTCGTGAAGAAAAAATAAAAACTCTGGCCGCTATCGTGTTAACAGATATATATATAAATTTTAACGGGTGTCATTTTCGGTGTCTACAAGGAAGGATCGATACAGATTTGAAGAAATTTTTCAAAACGTCCGTCATGAGTGCAACCTCAATAGCTACTTTCCTTCGGAGGAAAGTGCTAATAAGCATCATAGCATTAGCTTGCTAGACATGACATAAAGCCAACCGGATTGATAACAATTAAAACTGTTTTATAATGTTTCCTGTGGTTCAAAGGGACTACTTCTCTAGGAAGCCTGCTTTAAATGTTTGAGGTACTAAGCCACTTTGTTGTTAATAATGAGGCATTCATGAATTTTCCTCAAACGTCCGGTACACTACAATATGGCCGTATCAAGTCAACCGGTCTCAGCATGTCATCTCCGGAGAATACTAAGATATACTAGTCTTAATGCTCAATTATAGGAGTAGATGCAGTTCACACAAAGCCTGCATCTACCGGTACTCCTTTAAAATCTTCTCGAAGTGATAAACTTGCCTCCAATATTTCAGGAGGCTGGAGGGAGACTGCAGAACGGTGGCGATATCGTGCCTAGAAGCATCAAACTCATTACAGGAGCTAATGACATCAGGGCGGCGAGGGAAAAGTAGATTTATAAGAAATCAATGGCCCCATTCTTTCTCCCCTCTTTCTCTACCTTAGCCTGGTGTCGGGCTTCGTGTACCGCCACGGCTTAGCGCCTTATGCTTCGCGTAATGTGGCTTATTGCAACCTTCTGTAGGAGGATGCAATTCTACGGATAACTCAACGTTTTCTAATGTTCCTGTTTATATCTCCATTTCTAGTCTCATATGCTAAACTATACATCCCTCCACGTTTGGACGAACGGAGTAACATCGTATGAAAATTCTAGAGATCTGATGTTGGTGGGGACACTCGATAGTTACTAAAGTATTGTAACTACAAGGAAAAGGGTCTCCCCGTGGTCTAGTGGCTAACACCTTAGATTCTCAAGTGGGAGACGGGGGTTCGAGTCCTATGGCCTAATTGTCGGTATTGCCGAAAAAAAAACTACAAGTACAATATAAAGTACTGGGAGTAGGATGAATCACTTATAGATTTTAAGGTTTACGCTAAAACATTGTACGAGATATGACACTGCTAAAATGAGAGATCATTGTATACTAGAGAGATGTGGATAAAGAAACTGCTGATGATGGAGAGGATATAATTATAACCTTATAAGCGGGGTTCCTCCCTCCATTTGTTCTGGCTGTATCATTCTGTTTGTTTTTGCTTCCAGGTAGAAGACCGAGAAAACATGATCTACGAGCATGATAACTGAATAATAACAGTTAAAGTAAAAAGTAAAAAAATAACCTCGGTACTAACTGTTGTAGGTAAGAAAGTTCCATGATTGCGATAATGGAGTTGGCCATAGGATTGATCCCACAGTACCAAACAAACTTTACAATAATGGAGCAACTTTTATACACGGGAGAATATTTTACTTATAATAACCTTCCTAAAGTCATTTATTTCAATATTCACACACACTCACGTATCAATATATTTCAAAAACCTTTCGTCTCTCGCTTAATCCACCATATAGTCTACAACTGAAGGCCCGATGCCTACTAGGTTCGATATCCACTTAGAATTAGTGGTTTTCTTTTAAAGTATTAGTGGGCAAGAAAGTATGGTAACCTGTTGATAATCCGCCCTGAAGTAAGCATTAAAAATTAAAATATCAAACAACTACTTTCTCTTAGTTCTGTAGCAGAGCCCAAAATAAATCATTATTGTTATTATATGAGATCATAGTGTGTATGGACTACAACAACCTCTTAATTTTCTTCTTTTATATTCAACACTATATGTATTTCAAACTGCCTAATTTAAAGAAAGCTAGGTAACTAAGACAGAAGGTAATTATTTTTTCATGCAGGTATACTTTTTCTCCCAAACGTTTGCATAATGACTAGAAGTAGCGTAACTTTTGTGAATCGAGATCCCATTATCGAGAAACCATTAACCGTGAATTAAAACTCCGCTAGTCCGAGATGTAGATAATACATAAATAATAAAAATTATATGTGTATTACAGACAACTTTTTATGTTTTCTAGGCTCCTCTCATTTTGAATTGATCTGTTTTAATTTTTAGCGCGGTTCCTCCCTCCCTTCATAGGGAGGAACCCCGCTTATAAGGTTGATCTCATGAAACAATCCGGAAGTGCCGACTAGAAAATTTCGCGTTTCAGAACCCCTTGTGACCGAAAATAACGGTGGTTCAAATTGAACCGGTGCATTCAACGTGGCTATGGCCGTTGGCAATTTCATTAATATCTCGAACCCGGTTGGGAAATCGTGATAAGTGAATAGAAATTATTTGAAAGCTTTATAAATTCTGTACAAAAAAGATTCTAAAACAATTTTTGCATAGGTGATGTCAATCGGAGAAATAAGTGCTTAAACTTTAAAGTAATTGATTTCGTTTATTCGAACGGTTCTTTTTGTCTGTTTTTATTGCTCGAAAAAGGTTGAGAATCTTGGTAAACGGAAGAATACCATTAGAAAGCTTACTAAATGCTCTACAAAAAAGGCTCTGATGAAAATTTTGATTAGGCGATGTCAATCGGAGAAATAAGTGCTTAAAACTTTAAAGTAATTGATTTTGCTTATTCGAACTGTTCTTTTTGTCTGTTTTTATTCCTTGTTATTTTATAATTGCTTATAGTTGGATAATGTATTTGATTAGGCAAAATAAGAAAAACAATTCATTGTTGGAAATATAGCTTGCCAAGAGAAAGAGATTAGATGACGTCTTTTGAATATTTTCAATTGCCTTCATGCTGTTGTTTTTTTTATTTTATTTTTTAATTGATTTTATTTGTAGAATTATTACTATAGTAAAAGAACACAGGAATATGTGAAAAAATTTGATATTTTCTAATTCATTGAAACGTAACGTAGAAGAGGGTCTAGGGGGAGTCTAGGGTCTGGTTGACCCGATCAGGTAAAGCCATAAAACAAAGGCCGAGGAAAATATTATCTGTTTCTATTCTAAGATTTTCAAATGACAATAGGGATATGAACAAGAACCGCGCTAAGATGATGCAGTTCCTGCAAGTCAGACTTTTATGTATACACTTAATTGTAAAGTGGATTCATATGTAATATACTATGATTAAAATATTCATGTAACTGTGTATGTTTATTAATTAATATAACTGTATATGTTTATAATTTATAATGTACATCTAATAATTGTATAGGGGGAATTGCATTAGTTGCGGATGCTCATAAATAAATCGAATTTCATATATGGTAGCGAAATGTGAAGTATATGAACACATTTCGCGTACGAAACTATACAGTGTTTGGCGTAATGAATGGATAATATGGTACCTGCTGGTAGAGAACGTTCACAGCTACGTAATACAAATTTTTATACCATTTCGGAATCTCCATGAAACAGGAATGTTTTTCCTTAATTTGGCCCTCAGGAATCAGCTTTTTTTTTTTTTTGTTTAAGCCACGTTAGGTTAAACATAGGCTGGAAACAAGCAAAACATCAAATTGGAGTTAGATCTTTGTTTAAAAAAAAAACAAAAAACTATGCATGTGCCCCAAAATCATTGCAAACATTTGATAGTGCATTTATTCAGAAATACCGTACAAAAAAAAGAGGGAACAAATTCTTTCATTTGGAGCCGTGACACCAAATTTTTTTTTTTTTTTTTTTTTTTTTTTTTTTTTTTTTTTTTTTTTTTTTTTTTTTTTTTTTTTTTTTTAATAAAATGTCGAATATCTCGAAAACCCAAGGACTTTTACTTAACATAAAACATATTTTTTCTGAACCTCCACAACGACCTCTACCCGCAGGTACCACATTATCCATTCATTAAGCCAAACCCCGTATATTGAAGATTGGAAAATAGTTTCAAGTTATTGTAAGCCTCTTTGCCTGCAAGTAGGTCAATAAATACATAATTCTGTAACGTTAAGTCGATAAATGAAAAGTGTCTAATGGACTTATAGCCACCTTCGGCCAATTAATTTCCATTAGGTAGAGCATATTATTAGTTCCTCTTGTGAGAAGCCATTAATGTTTGAAATATAGCTTCAGTGTCGGCTAGAATGACAGATCTCGGAGAATGGGAGTCCTGGAAATGTAGATTTATAGAGAATCGATGGCCTACTTGTGTCCTCCATATTACCATATTCTAAGCATAATCCGAGAAGTCGTAATCTTAATACTCCACTTAGTATAATAGACAAAAAGCAAGTAGGACAGAATTTGCTTACACAACGAGCCTCAACAAGGGATCGGATAAAACAGATATGGAATGTTTATATTGAGCAGACTCATATATTAAAAATATTTCAGCAATTCTAAGTACCCCTCAGAAACCATTTAGGAAAAATAGTCTAACCCACTTTTCTCAAAAAGTATTAGAGCTGTCAGAATAGCTTCATACTTTTTTTCTGTGTTTTAGTCCCTATAAAAAGTGTGTGGAAGTCTGTAAAGTCCGACTCGCAAGAACTGCGTCATCATAGCGTGGTTCCGTTCTTATCCCTAGACTCCTTTGGAAAGATTAAAATAGAAACAGTTATTATTTTTGTTCGACTTTTCTTGAAAGGTTTTATGATCTTACCTGAATGGGTCGGCCAACCCCATAAAGGCCCCCGCATGAAGGCAGTTGGAAATAGTCACAAGGCCTTCGAATCTCTCTCTTGGAAAGCTAGATTTCTGATAATAGATTGTTTTTCTTATATTACTTGTTGATTCTCAACCGTATTCGATATTTTTTCGTGCGAATTTTGCTCCAAAAACCATGTTCCGGTAGGCGGATTCCGCTGGTTTACGAACTTTACCTTTTAAATTAGACGATAGATTTTTGTACCAAATTTAATCAAAATCGGACCATTATTCGCTGTGCTAGACCGCAAACAGACAAATATATATATATATATATATATACATATATATATATATATATATATATATATATATATATATATATATATATATATACAAATTTGAACCACCGTTATTTTCGTTCTCTAGGGGTTCTGAAACGCAAAATTTTCTAGTCGGCACTTTCGGATTGCGTCATGAGGTCAACCTTATAAGCGGGGTTCCTCCCTATGGAGGGAGGGAGGAACCGCGCTAAAAAAAGTCAACGAAGATCATACAAAAAAGATTAAGTAGAGCCCTAAACCTTTCTTGTATAGCGTTTTTCTCTAATATCAACTGAAACGTCAACAAACAGGTTGACCTATACAAACCTGTGCATGTGTGTGTGTATGAATAAGTGTTATATAGATTATTGTGTATCCGATTGTAGATGGAAACGGCGAGCGTTGGAGAGTAGCTGTTAAGATATAAGTGCCCAGCCACTGGCTTCCTAATATACTGGTCAATAACTCTACACCAAGAATATTATCCTCTCTTCTTTCTTATTTATCTCTTTCCTTCTTCTTTCCCTCTCCTCAACTCTATCTCTCTTCCAATTATTCAATATCAATCTCATTCTCTTTATTTCTCCCCCGCTCACTATTTTTATCCCTCTCTCCTCTCACTTCCTTTCTCCCCTCCTTTCTCAATGTTTCTCTCACTTTCTCTCTCTCACTCCATTCCTCTCTCTTACTCCCTTCCACCTCTCTCTCACTGTTTCTCTCCCTCTCTCTCGCTCCCTTTCTCTCTCTGTCTCCCCCTTCACCTCCCACTCAATGTTTCTGTCACTCCCTTCCTCTCTCTTACTCCCTTTCACCTCTCGCCGAGAAATAAAATAAAATAGGTTGAAAGTGCTTTATTTTTTATTTCGAGTTTATAAAATGATATCGACATGATTTTTTCACCAATTCATTTGTTTTATAGAGTAGATTAAAGGAAAAATATAATTGTTAAACAATGATTTATATTTCGTCAGATAAATTCAAAAATATGCTTACGGTTCCAAGTAAACTAGTGTTATACATTTTTTTACACCAAAAATAATATCATATTTAAAAACAGCACCCTAAGAAACCCTAATGTAGTGAATATCATTCAAAACAAAAAACAATGACTTTTGCCAGTCTGGAAGAGATTTGAAAGTGAAAATGTGACGTGACGTTTTGAAATTCAATATCTCCCCTTGAAATAATCCGATTTTTACGTCATTGAAATCTTTCAAAAGAAAAAAAACTCCTTTTTCTAACCATATAAATGACTGTTGTATTATCTCTAAAGGTACTTGCAAAAAATAGGTTTCAAAATAAAAATAAAATGTAAACGTTTTTGTATATAACGTCAACCCCAGAACACGTAGAAACACCCTGATTAGAGGGAAATGTGTCATATTAGGTCCTTTACTGACCAGCCAAGTTTGGTTTAAATCGGGTAAATATTCTTTGAAATATGGCCGGATTGGTGAATCTTTAACAAAATTTTAAGGGTCCTCCCTCGGCGAAAATAAAAATGCATTTTTTTTTATTTTTGTAATATTCCCAAAATTTGAATTTAGGGGTTTTTCAATGTGCTAAAACCGAATCTGATATCTGTTTTTGAATAAAAAATGGTTTTACTTACTCGACTCTATAGAAGTCATTATTCGGTAAAAATATTCCATATACCTACATTTAAAAAAGTTATCCATCATAAAAAAAATTTTGATTTAAAAGCGGATGTCAGATTCGTTTTTAGCACATTAAAAAATCCCTAAATTCCAATTTTGGGAACATTACAAAATTAAAAAAAAATGTATTTTAAATTTCGCTGAGGGGGGCACCCTTAAAATTTTGTTGAAGATTCATCAATCCGGCCATCTTTCAAAGAATATTTACCAGATTTAAACCAAACTTAGAAGGTCAATAAAGGACCTAATATGACACATTTACTTCTAATCGGGGTGTTTTTACGTGTTCTGGGATTGACGTTATATAAAAAAACGTTTACATTTTATTTTTATTTTGAAACCTATTTTTCGCAAGTACCTTTTGAGATAATACAACAGTCATTTATATGGTTAGAAGAAGGAGTCTTTCTTCTTTTGAAAGATTTCAATGACGTAAAAATCGGATTATCTCAAGGGGAGATATTGAATTTCAAAACGTCACGTTACTTTTTCGCTTACTAATTTTTAGTCTCTTCCAGACTGGGAAAAGTCATTATTTTTTGTTTTCAATGATATTCACTACATTAGGGTTTCTTAGGGTGCTGTTTTTAAATCTGATATTATTTTTGGTGTAAAAAAATGTATAACACTAGTTTAGTTGGAACCGTAAGCATATTTTTGAATTTATCTGACGAAATATAAATTATTGTTTAACAATTATATTTTTCCTTTAATCTACTCTATAAAACAAATGAATTGGTGAAAAAATCATGTCGATATCATTTTCTAAACTCAATATAAAAAATAAAGCACTTTCAACCTATTTTATTTTATTTCTCGGCTCCTAAGGCGCATTGGACGGAACCCTCGAACACGAGTCGACTATTTTTCGATGTAGAATCACCAGAAAAAATATGGTCAAGATCGGTGACCCCATCGCTGTATACTCCCCTTGTCAGTCTCCCCTTCACCTCTCGCTCACTGTTTCTCTTACTCCCTTACTCTCTCTTACTCCCTTTCACCTCTCTCTCACTGTTTCTCTCCCTCTCTCTCACTCCGTTTCACTCTCTTTCTCCCCCTTCACCTCCCACTCAATGTTTCTTACCCTTTCTCTCACTTCCTTTCTCACTCCTTCTCCCCTTCACCTCTCGCTCACTGTTTCTCTGGCTCTCCTCTCACTCCCTTTCTCTCTCAGTCTCCTCTACACCTCTCGCTCACTGTTTCTCACCCTCTCTCTCACTGTTTCTCTCCCTCTCCCTCACTCCCTTTCTCTCTCTTTCTCCCCTTCACCTCTCGCTCACTGTTTCTCTCCCTCTTTCTCACTCCCCGAACCTCTATCTCTTTTTCTAACTTCCTATCTCTCTCTCCCTCCAACCCCGCCTCTCTCTTTCCATCCTTTTCTCACACTCAACCATATACTCATACTCATTAATTCGTTCTTACTAATCATATCTTTTCTAAAACATTCCGATTATTTCTCTGAGTTATTATAAAATCACAACCACTTTGCCGTTTCAATATGAAAACGAAAAAAAACCCAAATAAAATAGAAGAAAATATTTATTTATTGATATCATTTGGAGAGAAAAAGCAATTGTAAAGAAGTAGTCACTTCACGAAGAATATGGAGAAAGATAATTAAACTAATCATTACATTAACTAAACAACCTGAATAATAAAAACAAATAGTTATTAAAAGATTCAAATTTTATCATATATTTCTATTAAGGATTTTTAGACTGAAATCTAGGCGCACGGTAGTGCGCCAGGCCAAGTTCCGGCCTAAGCATACTGTGTGTATATTACAGGCGGTCTTAGAGCCGATTTTTACCCTCTCATAACTTTCAACCAGGTAAAGATGAAGTTATGAAATTTTACACAGGTATTATACTACTAGATGTGAGTAAAACTGGAAATTTTCATAATTCTACATAGAATTGTTTCTGAGATATAAGCGATCGATAATCGGGATTTATAGGACTCACTCACTCACTCACTCACTCACTCACTTACTCATCAAAATTAGTAGGCACTTCCCATGATGCTAGAGAGTTGAAATTTTGCATAAAGATAGATATGAAGACGTTATTAAAGGAAAAAATCGAAAAATCGCGAAAAGTTGTGTTTGACTCCGCTTCCGGGGCGGGGCGTGCCAGTTTTGTACTTCCTTCGGAAACCCATCATTCCGTCCGAAACCCATGATGTGGGGTATCAAATGAATTGTCTCGGTATGAAGAACCTATATTTGATGTTTTAAGAAACAATTAGACGCATATAGGCTCGGTAAAAATCTTATACCAGCTGTCTGTCTGTATGTTTGTTCCTCTTACAAATCCGTACCGTTTGACCAAACTTGGAACACAGATGGGTCCTGATACGGGGGAGAATCATAGGCTAGGTTAAATTGTCTATCAGCTGTCTGTCTGTTTGTTCCTTATACAAATACACACCGTTTGACCGATTTTGACAAAAGTTGACACACATGTCGGTCTTTATCCGGGTAGTGTCATAGGCAAGTCAAAATCATCTATCAGCTGTCTGTCTGAATGTTCGTTCCTTACACAAATTCACTCCGTTTGACCGATTTTGACCAAACTTGGGACAAAAATGGGTCTTGATACAGGGAGAATCATAAGCTAGGTTAAATCGTCTATCAGCTGTCTGTCTGTCTGCCTGTTTGTTCCTTATACAAATACACACCGTTTGACCGATTTTGACACACATGTCGGTCTTTCTCCGGGTAGTTTCATAGGCCAGTCAAAATCGTCTATCAGCTGTCTGTCTGCATGTTTGTTCCTTACACAAATTCACTCCATTTGACCGATTTTGACCAAACTTGGCACACAGGTAGGCCTTGGTCCGGGGAATGCACTAGGCTAGGTAAAAAAGGTCTTTCAGCTGTCTGTCTGTATGCTTGTTCCTTATACAAATTCACACCGTTTGGCCTATTTTGACCAAACTTGGCACGCAGGTAGGTCTTGATACGGGAGTGTCATATTACCAATGACGTTTTCTACTTTTTGTTCCATCGAAATGCCATCATTCCTTCTGAAACCCATCATGTGGGCTATCAAATGAATCGTCTTGGTATGGAGAACCTATATTTGATGTTTTAAAAAAAATTTCGACGCATCTTAACAAAAACAGTTGTGACTTCTTTCTTAAATGTAGTAAATAAAGTCGTAGGGGTTCACTGCATAATATACTTCAAAGCAGACACTAAGTTTTTCAAAGTCGAGCCATCTAAATTACAAAGTTTAGGATTACAAACCCAAAATGTATCGTCTTTGTTTCTTATATTTTTCTTGAAGGCCTTCTGCACTTTCCCTATTGTGATCTTTATCCTCGGGATAAGGTTCCTGTGTTTTACAGTGTAATAGTTTAGTTAAGAGAGCAATCAATTTTTCCTCTAGAGTAATGTCATCTGGAAGAGCTTCTAACTTTTCTAGTCTAGTGATTAGATGTATGTAGGTTGATAATTGGTATCAAATATCAAGCAGTAAGGAGAACCTTATGCAGAATCCAAAGACCCTGGTTTTATATGAAGTACAAAAGCCAGTAGGTATGCGGCAACTAAATTCTATTTAATACTTAGAAAAAAGTAATGAGATCCCGAAAAAAAAAAATAATTGTGAAATAGAGGCCAATTTCCTGCCCCACAAAGAAACACTCCCTTCCTCAAAAATATCCCCTCCTAAAACCCCCCAAAAACGCCTTACCATTCTACACTCCAAAAAAGTAGTATGAGTTGGTTTATTAATTCAACCAAAAATATTTGCCAATACAAGAGCTGATACAAGAAAGAAATGTCCAAGTTCATTACTTGGAAGACCTCATAGTTACTTACTAAGAACAGTAAAGACACTTCAACTGACCTTTAAAAACAACAATAAAAATACTTATATCCAGTTACTAAAATATCACTTTCCTCAACCAGGTATATTATTAAACTTGGCAATGTTTTTTTTTGTGCCGAAATTATCTTTAGAGAAAAACTAAACATTGCCAAGTTTAAGATACACCAACTCATACTACTTTTTTGGAGTGTAGAATGGTAAGGCGTTTTTGGGGGGTTTTAGGAGGGGATATTTTTGAGGAAGGGAGTGTTTCTTTGTGGGGCAGGAACTTGGCCTCTATTTCACATTTATGTTTTTTTTTTGGGTACAAATTACAAGCAGAATCGTTCTCTGAACTTCAGTTTGTAGTACAAATTTTTAGGTTGGGTTGGGTTGGATTAGGGTTTAAGAACAGTAAACTTCTAGGTCATCACTACCCATAGAATGTAGTGATCACGTATATTTTGTAATGTTAGGTTGAACCGAATTTACTGTATTGGGTCCTGAAGACAGTGTTGTCTTTCTAATATTGCATTTGAGATGACGTTGCTTTAAACAAGTTATTATTGCATGCATACAAATATATGTATGTGTGTGTTTATAAGCTTATCTATCAGATCTTCCCATAAATAATGTCGGTTTATAATATTCTGTCTGTGTATTATCCCTTCTTTTCGATTTATTAGTACGAATATGCTTTAGCGGTGACTAAACTAGTAGCAAAGAACGTTACAAAAAAAGTGTCCGCTGGCGTTCGTGCATGCGCAGTGGTTAGGTCATATTCGAACAAGAAGACTGTAAGTATCACAAAAAATTGTCCGCTGGCGTTCGCGCATTCGCAGTGGCCATGTAAGAAAAAGAAGACTGTATTTGTCACAAAAAAAGTGTCCGCTGGCGTTCGCGTATGTGCGATGGACATGTACGAAAAAGAAGACTATATGTTATACAGTACACTACTTAGGAATGTCGGGTGGAGCTAAATCATATTTATGTTCCTGAATTCGAGCAGAAGGCTCTAAACGATTTGTTTCTTTACCTTTTTTTGTTTATAATAGCATCAAATGTTCCCATGTTTTGGTTGGCGGAACTTATTTATTCTGTCCTGAAATTTCATTTGAAATGGATCTTCCATGACACCACTTACGCCGTGTTATGCTTTGAAAATTCGATAAAGGAAAAATTCAGCTTCACTTATCATAAACTGGTAGAAATATATGGCGAAATCCTCATTAGTGAGCGACAAGTGGAGCAGAACGATTTCGAGCGGGAAACGGCCAGCTTGAAGATGATTCTCGTACGTTATGTTGACGAAAATACTGGATCAGTCAATGATCTAGCAGAAAAACTTGGATCCACATATTTTAGAGTCCACCGACAGTACTTATAGGATGGCCTGATAATTATATTATTATTTTTTTACTCAATTTCTGGTTGATCTCCAATTTTTGGATATACCGTATATTTATGTCTGGATAAATTTAATTACTAGACGAATCAATACACTTATTATTTATTACAACTTAGTTTGATTAATGAGAAGGTCGAATTTTTTTATTTGCACAGATTATGTCTACTACACATTTGTCAAATCCACCCACTCACTGACCTCTCATCACCCAGCCCAAACTAATTGACAGAAAAATTTGAAATTTTGCAAGGACACTCCCATCGTGATGTAAACAATCACTAAGGAAGGTTTTTTTCTTTTATATTCAAATTTTTAAGTATTTTTAAAGGGATTTGAATTTTTAGTTTTAAAGAGAGCATGCTCGCCTAGGCTACATACGTTGTTGGGACGAACAGCTATTACGGTACCGTATCTATTTCATAGTATTATTAGCACTTTCCTCCGAAGGAAAGTAGCTATTGAGGTTGCACTAATGACGGAATTTTTGAAAAATTTCTTCAATCTTTATCGATCCTACCTAGTAGACACCGAAAATAACCCCCGTTAAAATTTATATCTATCTATCTATATATATATATATATATATATATATATATATATATATATATATATATATATATATATATATATGTCTGTTAACACGATAGCGGCCAGTGTTTTTGTTTTTTCGTCACGAAACTTGGTATATAGCATTCAATTAGCAAACGATTGAACGAGTTCGTTAACCACCAAAGTCGGTCCACCAGAAGGGGGGGTTTACCCCGAACCCATAACACTAATTTGACTATGTCAGCCGTAATATTTGTTATATTTCAACGAATTGGTATTCGTTGTGTTAATATAGAGAGAAAATTGAGATATAAAAATGAACTAAATCAGTTCATTAGAAGGGGGGGTTTACTCCGGACCCACAATACCAATTCGCCACTACCAGCCGTGATTTTTGGTATATTTCGACGAAACTCGGTATTCGTAGTGGTAATCTACAGGTAAATATGTGTTGTAAAAATAAACTAAATCGGTTCATTAGGAGGAGGGGGGTTTACTCCGGACCCACAATACCATTTCGCCACTACCAGCCGTGATTTTTGGTATATTTCGACGAAACTCGGTATTCGTAGTGGTAATCTACAGGTAAATATGTGTTGTAAAAATAAACTAAATCGGTTCATTACGAGGGGGGGTTTACTCCGGACCCACAATACCATTTCGCCACTACCAGCCGTGATTTTTGGTATATTTCGACGAAACTCGGTATTCGTAGTGGTAATCTGTGGTAAATATGTGTTGTAAAAATAATCCCCAAAAAACATAAATGTGAAATAGAGGCCAAGTTCCTGCCCCCACAAAGAAACACTCCCTTCCTCAAAAATATCCCCTCCTAAAACCCCCCCAAAACGCCTTACCATTCTACACTCCAAAAAAGTAGTATGAGTTGGTGTATTAATTCAACCAAAAATATTTGCCAATACAAGAGATGATACAAGAAAGAAATGTCCAAGTTCATTACTTGGAAGTCCTGATAGTTACTTACTAAGAACAGTAAAGACACTTCAACTGACCTTTAAAAACAACAATAAAAATACTTATATCCAGTTACTAAAATATCACTTTCCTCAACCAGGTATATTCTTAAACTTGGCAATGTTTAGTTTTTCTCTAAAGATAATTTCGGCACAAAAAAAACATTGCCAAGTTTAAGAATATACCTGGTTGGGGAAAGTGATATTTTAGTAACTGGATATAAGTATTTTTATTGTTGTTTTTAAAGGTCAGTTGAAGTGTCTTTACTGTTCTTAGTAGGTAACTATGAGGTCTTCCAATTAACGAACTTGGACATTTCTTTCTTGTATCATCTCTTGTATTGGCAAATATTTTTGGTTGAATTAATACACCAACTCATACTACTTTTTTGGAGTGTAGAATGGTAAGGCGTTTTGGGGGGGTTTTAGGAGGGGATATTTTTGAGGAAGGGAGTGTTTCTTTGTGGGGGCAGGAACTTGGCCTCTATTTCACATTTATGTTTTTTGGGGATCTCATTACTTTTTTCTAAGTATTAAATAGGATTTAGTTGCCGCATACCTACTGGCTTTTGTACTTCATATAAAACCAGGGTCTTTGGATTCTGCATAAGGTTCTCCTTACTGCTTGATATTTGATACCAATAATCAACCTACATACATCTAATCACTAGACTAGAAAAGTTAGAAGCTCTTCCAGATGACATTACTCTAGAGGACAAATTGATTGCTCTCTTAACTAAACTATTACACTGTAAAACACAGGAACCTTATCCCGAGGATAAAGATCACAATAGGGAAAGTGCAGAAGGCCTTCAAGAAAAATATAAGAACAAAGACCATTTTGGGGTGGTGATCCTAAACTTTGTAATTTAGATGGCTCGACTTTGAAAAACTTATTATCTGCTTTCAAGTATATTATGCAGTTAACCCCTACGACTTTATTTACTACATTTAAGAAAGAAGTCACAACTGTTTTTGTTAAGATGCGTCGAAATGTTTTTTAAAACATCAAATATAGGTTCTCCTTACCAAGACGATTCATTTGATACCCCACATGATGGGTTTCAGAAGGAATGATGGCATTTCGATGGAACAAAAAGTAGAAAACGTCATAGGTAATATGACACTCCCTTATGAAGACCTACCTGCGTGCCATGTTTGGTCAAAATAGGCCAAACGGTGTGAATTTGTATAAGGAACAAACATACAGACAGACAGCTGAAAGACCTTTTTTACCTAGCCTAGTGCATTCCCCGGACCAAGGCCTACCTGTGTGCCAAGTTTGGTAAAAATCGGCCAAACGGTGTGTATTTGTATAAGGAACAAACAGACAGACAGACAGCTGATAGGCAAATTAACCTAGCCTATGATTCTCCCCTTATCAAGACCCATCTGTGTCCCAAGTTTGGTCAAAATCGGTCAAACGGTACGGATTTGTAAGAGGAACAAACATATAGACAGACAGCTGGTATAAGATTTTTACCGAGCCTATATGCGTCTAATTGTTTCTTAAAACATCAAAAATAGGTTCTTCATACCGAGACAATTCATTTTATACCCCACATCATGGGTTTCGGAAGGAATGATGGGTTTCCGAAGGAAGTTCAAAACTGGCACGCCCCCGCCCCGGAAGCGGAGTCAAACATAACTTTTCGCGATTTTTCGATTTTTTCCTTTAATAACGTCTTCATATCTATCTTCGTGCAAAATTTCAAGTCTCTAGCATCATGGGAAGTGCCTAATAATTTTGATGAGTCAGTGAGTGAGTGAGTGAGTGAGTCCTATAAATCCCGATTTTCGATCTCGGAAACTATTCGATGTAGAATTATGAAAATTTCCAGTTTTACTCACATCTAGTAGTATAATACCTGTGTAAAATTTCATAACTTTATCTTTACCTGGTTGAAAGTTATGAGAGGGTAAAAATCGGCTCTAAGACCGCCTGTAATATACACACAGTATGTTTAGGCCGGAACTTGGCCTGGCGCACTACCGTGCGCCTAGAACTGAATCGGTTCATTAGAAGGGGGGGGGGTTACTTCGGACCCAAATTCCTATTATACTCATACCGGTCGTAATTTCTGGTGTATTGTAACGAAACGCGGTATACGTCGTGGGTAACTCATGAGAAAGAAGTGTTGTAAAAATGAGCTGAATCGGTCAATCGGAAAGCGGGGGTTTAATTTGTAATATATTTCAATAGAGAAGCCCGCCAGACGTAGGCTCACAAAGCCTCCGCAAGGAGCGCTTTCTACCACTAGAGTGACTGTATCCTGTTCCTGCGTTAGATCAAAATACGATAATATGAGGTTTTTTGTATTTATTACGTAGTGTAATAGGTACCATGTGTAAACATAACTCTGGAAGCAAATTAATAATTGATCAGTTACTCATTACAAATTTATAAGAGAACTATTCATGTTTTTATTTTATTTATGTAGGATACTTTAAGCACATTGTTCTGGAAAGCAGTCTACACTACCCAAATTCTGAGGAAAGTGCTTAGTTATGCAGCTCCTGCGTGACGGACTTTTTTTAATTTCGGTTAATTTCAACTATGATAGCAGTCCTTGAATTATGAGAAATAATCTGTACCTTAAAGAGTTTACGCTACCTGGGACAAAATCACCATTTTAACCCTCAGTTAGTGGCGCGCACCTGAGAGGTGCATACTTTTTTTATTTTTTGGATCATGCTTGGCAGCCGTGTTTGGGCGGGCTCTCCGCTTTAGTATCTTCCGGATTTCTGTTTTTCCACCGGCCAATCGCATTGGCGCCTTTTTGTGAGCTCATCATTGTCAGTGGCTGGCCTCGTCACCTCTTAGGTGCCGCGCCACAACTCACGTAAGTCTTACAGATATGAGATATTTACACATTTCGTTCTCTATCTTACTATGCTATCATCTACGAGTATGTGGGTGAGTTTATTCGATCGTAGAATAAATGAGATGAGTAAAAATTGGACTTCAACTGCTTCGTACAGCACCACTATTCGTGTGATTGCCTATCCTTTTTTACATGAATATGATGTAGGATAAGATATAAGATGGGATCGTATATACATTATAGCAACACAGGATCACAGGACGTTGTTATTAGCATAAATATGCTTTAGCGATGACTAAACTGAAAAAAAAAGCGTTACAAAAAAGTCTCACAAAAAAAAGACTGTATGTTATACAGTACATTACGTAGGTTTGTCGGGTGGACCTAAAGCATATTTATGTTCCTGAATTTGAGCAGAAGGCTCTAAACGAAATTAATTATTATTTCATATTCAGGTGGTTTATATTCATATTTTATATACACATATATTTTATTGACATATTTCATATTTTATTATAGGATTTAGACATGTTTCATGTCTATAGGATAACCTGGTATATAACAAAAGTTATATATTTTAACATAAAGTGGATTATGATTCCACTAACAGTACCTAGTAATAGTGTAGCCATGAAACATGATACTTTTTTTTTTTAAAGAATCAGAAATTTAGCACTTTTACCAATAACAGCAGAGTGTTAAGTATGGCCGGTTTTAGAGGTGCCAGTTATTTCATATGGCTCAGAGGCTTGGGCAATGACCAAAAGTTATGAGAGGATGCTAAGTGTGTTTGAGCGAGGAGTCCTCGGGAGGATCCATGGCCCAGTAAAGATAGGTGAAGTGTGGAGAAGAAGGAAAAATAGGGAACTCAGCACTCTATTTGCCGACCTCGACATTGTTACCTTCATCAAGCTTGGAAGGCTAAGGTGGGCAGGGCATGTAGCCAGAATGGATGACACGGAAATACCTAAAAAAGTTATGACCGAGGACCTGCACTCCACAAGACGAGTAGGAAGGCCGAGGATCAGATGGCTGGACAGCGTATCCAACGATGCCAGAACTCTGCTTGGCGTTAGGAACTGGAGAGCTGCAGCAGAAGACAGAGCCGACTGGCGGAGGCTCTTAGAGGAGGCCCAGTCTCGGTGACGGGACGTCGTGCCACATATGATGATGATGATGGTTTTAGAGGTAGCAACCCCTATACGTAGATTTATTATTCAATTTCATATTTTAAATTAATATTCTATTTCATATCGAACATAACATGATTTTATTTAATCGAAAACGATGGTTTCTTATATCCCCCGCAAAAACAAAAGTGTTGTTTTGTTATCAAGCCAGCAGTTTTCTACTATTTCTCTCAAATAGCAATGTAATCACGAGGCACATTTTTCCACGCGAAATAGGGTTTGCACCTCTGAGGTGTAGCGCCACTATGGATGTCCCAAAAAGGGGCGCCACTACTGGAAGGTTAATTGTGGTTCGTTTCAACTTGCCCCCCTTAGAGTTTACGCTGTACCTGGTGATGGTATATCCGAGGTAATAATATCCCAAACCCTTCCATAGCCTCCTCACCCAGCAGCATCCCCAGTCAGAACATTTCTTGGTAATACTCGCAAGTATAATTGGTGTTTCCAAATGACACCTTGAAAACGTAAAGTTATAAATATTAACCCCCATTTATTATTGACAACGAATATTAACCTGTACTGATTAAAATCCTGTTTCTGGTAACCTATAGATAACAGGTTATATCTATATTATATAGTAGCGTTAATTTTGATGAAACATTATTTAACGCAATAAAAAAAACATTTATCTGCCGTGACGAAGCACGGGCATTCAGCTAGTATGAAAATAAAAACAAAACTAACCGAAGCTGCAATAGATATGATTACTTTATGGTTTTGAAGAGTGTTTTTTGGGCCTATCACTACCTTATCAGTCTGCGACAGTAGCCCTCGTAAATCTGTCTGCTGTTGAAGTAGGCACAGCACGTCTAGTCCATCATTCTTACTCTATTCTCCACGTCCGGCCTATATCCTCTTATCGTCTAAAACTTATCAAGCAATCTCTCTTCTGCTTCTGTAGTCATTTCATAATAGTTGTTGAACAGGTGTCTGCTTCATCATTAACGAGAAATATTATTGCATCATCAGATTATGACCGATTCTGAGAAATATCCTATTGTCATTAAAGAGTATGAAATTGAATTATTAAAGGAATACGTTTTTCTCTAGCAAATCATATCATTTCGAGCGGTTTTTGCATTTATCCTGCTCTGTTGTATAAATCTAAAACATGGTCGATAATTTGCAATATGGAAAGGAAACTTGCCATGTCATATATAGGAACATGGATGGGTTGGAATGCTTGTAGTTTGTTTACTTATGTTTAAGGGCAAAAAACTGCGAGGTCATCATTGCCCGAGCTCTTTTATTTATTTATTAGTTTTTAAAGACATTATCTAATTTAATTTATTTGTTTATTTATTCTTGTAATTCCCTGTAGGTGTTTGATTGTTTGCATGATGGACGCCTTAATATTGGTAAAGGTAATAGGTATTTTAAGCCTTAATTTTATTTAAAACTACACATTTATGTAGTATAATATATAAAGTATTAACATAATCGTATACACTTAAAGTTCTACATTTTTATCTTTTTTTACATTTTTGTTAAATATGTGTTTTAATACATGTTACGTATCATTTTTATTTTTTTTAATATGATAATTGTTTTATTTTTAAAATATTTTTTTTATACTATTTTTTTAATATATATATGTACTTAACATACGTGTATGTTTGTGCTTTTTAATGTATGTATACACTTTCTATTTTTTCTCTCTTTTTTTTCTTTTTTTTTTTTTATTTGATCTTTTTATATTTTTTTTTAATTTCATTTATTTTTTTTTTATTTACTTTATTTTTTTATATTATTTGTATTTATTTGTTTTAATTGCTTACACACAATTTTTTTTTTCATTTGCTATTCTTAAACCTAATTTACAATAAATTATACAGATTTGCCTCTTTAAGAAAAAGAACGACTGCATCAATAGAATTGACAGAATTCCCTAAGGCCTTCGACAGATCTCCTGGGAGTTTGTAGTTTTCCAAAATCCTTCGGTAGTAAATACACTCATTGAATATATGATTGATACTCAGACGAGATTGACAGTGAGTACACTTTGGTTGTTCCTCCTTGGACTAACCCATGAAGGTATTCATGGGTTAGTCTGGAATGTCCTATACGCAGTCTCGTTAAGACAACTACTTCCCTTCTATTTTCCCGACAGGATGAATCCCATGCTACAACTGATTTCTTGATAGTTCTCAACTTATTATTAGTTGTTCCTAACCAAGTATTGTTCCACTCATGCTGTATCCTTGTCTTCTGCGGAAAGTAGATTTCTTTTGGCGTAAGAAAGGAGTCGATCTGTTCATGTAGTTCGTGGGCATCTCTAGCAGCTTTATCTGCTATTTCATTTCCGGCAATGTTTACATGGCTTGGCACCCACACAAAGTGAACTATTGCTTGTTTGCCGTTTAGTAAAAAAAATTGTTTATGTATGTGTTTTACAAGGTTGTTTTTGAAATATAGATTCTTTAGACTGATTAGGGCACTTAATGAATCTGTACAGATTACAATATTTTGATTATTTTTTTTAATAACGTAGGCGAGTGCGTTTGATTTGGCTGTTAGTTCTGCCGAATAAATGCTATTTATTTTATTTAATTTGTATTTGAATGCTGACATTCCATCGTAGAAAGCGCATGTAGTAGATTTTAGCGCGGTTCCTCCCTCCCCCATAGGGAGGAACCCCGCTTATAGGGTTGATACAATGAAACAATCCGGAAGTGCCGACTAGAAAATTTCGCGTTTCAGAACCCCTAGAGACCGAAAATAACGGTGGTTCAAATTTGTATATATATATATATATATATATATATATATATATGTATACATTTATTTATATATATATATATATATATATATATATATATATATTTGTCTGTTCGCTCTCTAGATAGAAGACGAATGGTCCGATTTTGATGAAATTTGGTACAAAAATCCTTCGTCCAATTTGAAAGGTCAAGTTCGTTAACCAGCAAAATCCGCCTACTGGGAGATGGCGTTTGGGGCGAAATTCGCGCAAAAAAAATCGTAACGCTTACGTTTTTGAGTTCATAAGCTTCTAAGTACTCGTTTTACATGATTCCTGGGATAGGAAAACGAATGAAACCATTTTAAAGGCGATAGCTTTAACCGTTTTCGAGAAAATTGGAAAAATATTTTTTGAATACCGTTTTTGGTTTGGGTACTTAGAATCACGGGACTCAGTTGAAACATTTTCTGCATGTTCTACATTCATCAAAACTAATATGTTGAAATTTTGGTTACGTTTGGAGTTAAGGAAGGGTTAGAATAAAATATTTTATTAACAGACATAAAAAGTTTTAGTAACTTTGTTTACTTTCCTTAATATCTCGAAAAAGGTTGAAAATCTTGGTAAACGGAAGAATACCATTAGAAAGCTTATTAAATGCTCTAAAAAAAAGGTTCTAATGAAAGTTTTGATTAGGCGATGTCGATCGGAGAAATAAGAGCTTAAAACTTTAAAGTAATTGATTTCGCTTATTCGAACTGTTCTTTTTGTCTGTTTTTTATTCCTTGTTATTTTTTAATTGCTTATTGTTGGATAATGTATTTGAATATAAAACAGGTTAAGAAAAAAGAGAAAAACAATTTAATGTTAGAGATATGGATTTCCAAGATATATAGCTTTTCAACTGCCTAGCGTCCTTCCTAGGGAGGGTTCTTTATCTTTGATTTTGGTACTTAGAATTATGGGATACAGTTGAAACATTTTCTGCATGTTCGAGTTTTATCAACACTAACATGTTGAAATTTTTGTTACGTTTGGAGTTAAGGAAGGGATAGAATAAGATATTTTATTAACAGACATGAAAAGTTTTGGGAACTTTGTATACTTTCCTTAATATCTCGAAAAAGGTTGAGAATCTTGGTAAACGAAAGAATACCATTAGAAAGCTTACTAAGTGCTCTACAAAAAAGGTTCTAATGAATGTTTTGATTAGGCGATGTCAATCGGAGAAATAAGTGCCTAAAACTTTAAAGTAATTGATTTCCCTTATTCGAACTGTTCTTTTTGTCTTTGATTTTGGTACTTAGAATATGGGATTCAGGTGAAACATTTTCTGCATGTTTGAATTTTATCAAAACTAATATGTTGAAAATTTGGTTACGTTTGGAGTAAAGTAAGGATTAAAATAAAATATTTCATTTTTAGTCATGAAAAGTTTTGGGAACTTCGTATATTTTCATTAATATCACGTAAACGGTTCGGAATCTTGGCAAGCAAAAGATTACCCTTCGAAAGGTTACTAAATTCTCTACAAAAAATGTTTTGAAGATATTTGCGATGGGATGGTCATATTTGGAGAAATAAGTGCTTAAAACATAGGTAATTTCGTTCATTTGAACGAATCTTTTTGTGTGTTTCCTACAGTTTTTTTCACTGCTCGTTTTTTTTTTGTGATTGTTTATAGTAGTCAAACGTATTATTCAATAAAACAGGATACGTATAAATAGAAACAATATTTTGTTTCAACGGCATCTTGGAATTCGAAGATGCCCTATGAATATCTAGATTACTGTACTGGTGTTGATTTCGTTCTTTAGAATTGTTTTTGGTATTCCCTATTTTCAGCAGTTTGTATCTATTTATTAATTTTTTTGTTTAAATTCATTGAACAAAATCATAGGAATTCGAAGGTGATGAGCTAGGAGGCGTAGGGTGGGAGGCATTTACCCTGTCCCCAGGTAGCGGTGCCCAGTGTACCCTCGTCATCTGTAAGTCCCTTTCTAGAGTCATAAAGATAAGCCTCCAAACAACTTTAGGAATGTAGGATTTCTAATTTTTGCCAGTATCAGAACAGCCGCTCTTTACATACCACAGTGGTACTGACGTACCGGTCTATACTAGTTGCACTCCACACGGTGGTAGTACTTGGTGCATGCCACAGCGGATCGCTCATTATAACCTTATTTTATACGTATTAAATAGGTACCTAAAAAAATTTATTTGTGTATAAGTGTTGCGTTATTGGGATTAGAATAAAATATTTTATTAACAGACATGAAATGGTTCGGAATCTTCGTATATTGTCCTTTTTTTTTTCTTTTTTTTTTTTATTTCTTTTATGGTGCATCGAAAATGAGCCATTAGCACCATTTTTTCCTTATGAGCTTATATAATACTTAGATTTAGCTAGCGACAATATTTTACACCGCAATTAAAGCGACTTGCTCTCCTTACAAATATAATATTTATATTATAATATAAACATAATACATAAATTTGTCTGAAAAAAAGTCCAACCCGCAGGAACTGCATCATCTTAGCGCAGTTCCGTTCTTATCTCGAGTGCAATTAGTGAAGGAATATAGCAGCTATCGGTAGGTATTAGCACCATTTTTCCCCCTTAATATCTTCAAAACAGTGGGAAGTACGATATAACCATTCAAAACCTTACTAAATTCTCTACAAAAAAGATTCTGAAGAAAATTTCGATGGGGCAATATCAGTCGGAGAAGTAAGTGCTTAAAATTACGAAAGTTTTAGTTTTGTTATTTTAAACGGGTTTTTGTCACTGTTTACCTCACTTTTGTTTTTTAAGTTTATTTAACGGTGGAATGAGTATTTCATTAAAGCTGAGAAAATAAGAATCATATTGGTAATAGAGTTTTCCTAGAGAGAGCGTCGCGATGACGGGAGAGTCCCCTCCGCTTAGAAAACTGTCAGTTTCCATATGTGGCGCTTTTAGCTTCCTTCTTTTTTAAAATATTATTTTATATTTTTAACGAAAGATCAAAACCTACCGATAGCTGCTACTATTCCTTTACTAATCGCACTTCGGATAAGAACGGAACCGCGCTAAGATGATGCAGTTCCTGCGAATCGGACTTTTTCTAGTTTGGATCCATCTGTGTAAATGATTGAGGATTCTTTATGTTGACTTAATATTTCCAGAAATTTTGATTTAATTTCTAAATTGTTATAAGTGCCCTGCGTTTTGTTTACTAATTTTGTTATTGAGAGGTCTATTAATGGTGGTGTGACTAGCCAAGGTTCTACTTGTTCTGTATCAGGCTTTAGAAGTTCTATTGAAAGAAGCTCTTGAGCCATTCTGTTGTACTGTATTCCTAATGGTCTTGTGTGATGAGGTTTATTATCATATAATCTAACTTGTTTAGGGTTAAAAATACAATCAAAAGTAGGATTATTTGGCTGTACTAGGAGCTTTGAGATGTATTTTGCAGCGAGGATTTCCCTTCTTACTTTCAATGGCGGTAGACCTGACTCGGCGCAAAGGCTGAGAGCTGGACTTGTGCGGAATGCGCCGGTTGCCAATCTTATTCCTGTATGGTGTATGGTTTCTAGCTTTGATAGTTCTGTAAGTTTCGCTGATCCGTATACAAAGCATCCATAATCTAATTTAGACAGTATTAAGGATCTGTATATGGTTAGGAGCGACTTCGGTCGGCTCCCCAAGATGTTTTTGCCAGAACCTTTAATAATTTCATTTTGTCCGAACAATTCTTCTTCAAGTCACTAATATGTGCCCGCCAATTTAACCTCTCATCCAGTGTTAATCCTAGGAACCTTGCACAAGGAACATAGTCGATTGCAACGTCGTTCATATTAATTACTGGTGGAATTCCCACCTTCCTCCGCCTGGTGAAAAGGACACATTTCGATTTTTCGGAAGAAAAAGTAAAACCATTTCTGTTGGACCATTCAGACAGTTTTGTAACTGCTATTTGAAGAGACTTCTGGATGTTTTTCAAGTTCTTTGATCTACACAAGAGGGCAAAATCATCGACAAAGAGAAAGCCCTTTACTTGGTTGTTGAGACAGTGTGTTATTTCGCTAATTGCAATGGCAAAGAGTGTAGTACTAAGCACACACCCTTGAGGTACACCTGTTTCTTGCGATCTTCTTTCAGACAGAGAGTTTCCTACAGCTACCTGATAGTATCTAGTTCCTAGAAATTCTTGGATGAATATGGGTAAATTCCCTCTAAATCCTCACATATATAATTTTTCTAGGATGCCATACCTCCAAGCCGTGTCAAAGGCTTTCTGAATGTCGAAAAATACGCCAACTGCATATTGTCCACAGATAAAAGTATCTTGTAATTCCGATTCGAGTCGTACGAGATTGTCTATAGTCGACCTGCTTTGCCGGAAGCCGCATTGCCAGTTGTTCAAGCACCCATGGATTCCAATGTCCATACAAGACGTTTATTCACCATTCTTTCCAGTAATTTGCACAGACAGTTTTTCAACGATACTGGGCGATAATTTTGAGCTACCGCGGTGCTTTTTCCTTGTTTTGGAATAGGAATAACAATTGCCTCCATCCAAGTACTGGGAATTATTCCTGTTTTCCAAATGATGTTATAAAGGTTAAGCACTTGGTTTAATGTGTTTTCCGGAAGGTTTCTGATCATATCGTAGGATATTTGGTCAGGCCCAGGAGATTTACCTTTCATATCTTTAAGTGCTGCATGAAGTTCGAATATGCTGAAAGGAAGATTGTATTTTTGAATTTTTTCGTTGGAGTTTAAGTCGAAATGTATTCCGCGATTTTCTCTCTCTGATTTTAAATTTTGGAATTTGGAGTTTAAAGGAAGATTCTCAGCACAAAAGGTTGAAGCAAACTCGTTTGCTATTTTTAGATCGTTAGTCTCAAGTTTATTTCCAATATTGAGGTAGATCGGTTGGAATTTGTTTTTTCCAGAGATTGCTCGGACCTTTCTCCACACAATAGCAGATGGGGTGCTTTTATTGATCTCGGAGACACATTTTTTCCAACAATTTATTTTTTGGGTTTTAATTACTAATTTACATTTAGCTTTTTCTTTTTTATACTGTATAAAGTTTTCCATCGTCATATTTCGGGTAAATCTCCTGTAGGCCTTCCTTCTTGCCTTTATAGCCTCCTTGCACTCTTTGTTGAACCAAGGCACCGGTTTCCTTTTTGGATGGACAGCTGATTTCGGAATGCTCTGCTCGGCAGCGCTGTAAATGAAATTTGTGAGTTCCATGCATGCTTCCTCGGGGTTATCGGGAATACTATCTATACTAGATGTTAGCGCTTTGAATTTTTTCCAATCTGCTTCATGAGTCTTCCATTTCCTTCGTTTTTCTTGTACAGAAATATCACCGATGCTTGAAATTAAGATTGGGAAGTGATCGCTAGAATACTGATCCGGTATTACGTTCCACGAGGTATGTTGAATCAAATAATCACTGCATGCGGCAATATCAAGAGCGGAATATGTTCCATAAGAAGGACTCTGATAAGTCGGTTCCCCTGTGTTCAAAATATGCAGGTTCTCATCAAGAAGGACCTTCTCAAGAATTTTACCCCTAGTATTATTCCGACTTGATCCCCAGGACAAGGGATGGGCATTCACATCTCCAACAAGAATGAATGGTTTGGGAAGTTGCCGTATTAATTGGAGTAATTCGTGTTCTTCTATTCGTAGTCCTGGAGGTAGATAAAGATTGAGGATGGTCAAAGGGACTCTCGTAAGGGTTCTGATGGCGACTGCTTGAAGATCAGTTCTTAAGGATATTAGAGCGAAGGGAATGTTCTGGGATACAGCGATGAGGGCACCGCCACAAGCCTTATCACCAAAGGGGAAGTCATATCGATGGATGATGAGGTCCTTCAGGGTCAGGTTGTCTGTTTCTGTGAGGTTCGTTTCTTGAAGGCAGACGAAACTCGGAGTGTATTCGCCAATCAAGATCTGGAGATCGCAGAGATGGGTTTTAATGCCAATAAGGTTTCATTGAAGCAGATTGAACATATTCATATTAAATCTAAGATAGATCTCAAATTAATACCTTTCATACACAGTTCATTCAAAATCTTTGTTGCTACAAATAGGCTGTAATAGGCGTCCCATCGTGTATGTTTGACAGTGTAAGTGTAAGAGTATGGAGAATTTGCTGGGAGATTAATGCATGTTTGAATTTGGTTAACATTTAAATTTTGTAAATAATGCTTCAAAATTGCGACTTTCGACTGATAGACGGTTTGACTAATTGTTCTCATGATTTTTGTACACAAAATGTGAAAAAGCAGTTTAATGTAAACGTTTAAGTTTTACATGTTTCGTGCTTGAAAGTATATATTAAATAATCAATCATTATTAATTTTGATTTTGTAGGAAAATGATTAATCATTATTTGATATTTCTGAATCCATTAAGAATGTTTTATTTCACTTAGTTTTTTAGTATCTTTAGCTTTAGGTTTATTTGCATCCGGCTTTAACTGCTTTTTGTTAGACCCAAAGGCCTGTTTGCTTGCATTCTGCTTTACTTGTCTCTTGCTTCCAGGACTAGCTGGTGGCGAAGAGACGGGAGAAGGAGGAAGGGAAGGGATGTCAGGAGTAACGGGATGAGAGAGGGAAGGGGTAAAGGCAGGAGGGAGGTAGAGAGAGAGGGAAGGAGTAAAGGAGGGAGGGAGGGGGAGAGAGAGAGGGGTGGAGAGGTGGTTTGGGAGGAACTTCGCTTGGTAAGGGGGTTCCTGGTCTGTTCTGCGACTGTAGAGGTTTTGATAGCGTGTCTTTCTGAAAATATATTGGTCTCTGGTAAAAATAAATCTGTTTGAGTTCCTGAGTCTACTTTTTATGCTAATGGAGTGAGAGTTCTGGTTAACATTTCGGAATATTTGGGTTTTTCAATAATTAAATTTTGTGGGGAATTTTTCTTAAATTTTCATTTAGCATATCCGTACGGAATTTTTTCAGTTATTTGTATTTTTTTAACTTCCTTTTCAATAATAAAAGCCGGACAGCTTTTGTCAAAACAATTATGGGGGCCCTTACATACCGCGCACATTATGGGATCTTGACAACCCCCTTCATGTCGGGTTTTGCTACACCAGCTACACGTCATTTCTAATTTCTTGCAAATGGACTTTACATGGCCAAATAATAAACACTTCGTGCATCGCCTCGGACTGGGGATGTAAACCTTCACGGGAATATTTAAATATCCGACTTTAATATTCTTTGGTATTTCAGGAGTCCCGAATGTTACCAGATAGCTAAGGGTATTTATTATTTCATTATTCCTTCTTACAGTAAACCTACAAATGAGAAGCTTAGTATCAAAGTTGGACAACTCCATTTTTTTCAGTTTTGAGATTTTTGTCGATTCTTAAGTGGATTTTTATGCTGCATTCGATTTTACAACTGTTTTTCATTAAAAACGGACAGAAAATAGGTAAAATAGCGTTTATTTCAACCGTTCAGAATCAAATTATGGACAATTCCAACATAGTTTGGTTTCAAAAAATGACAATTCCATCAGTGGCCAATGAGAAGCTTGCATTAGTGCAATTTGCTCCCAACATGCATTGCAAATCCATCATGGCTGAATGTTTATAGTTACTTGTAATAAGTGCATTTGGCGATAATTCTTATTAATAACTAGCTGTTATCCGGCACACTGTGGTTCCGAATGCCGGATTTTGGGACAAAACCTCTAGGTACTTGAATCTTTCTGATTTAGGTATGATTTTTGAAGAATTTCTTTTGTGCCGAGTCGAATGAGACCACTACCAATTCTATAGAATAATTATTTTATTAATAAACGGGCTTTATATAACAACAACCGTGAAAAACAGCCGGTATTTAATTTAAAATATTCATTCTTTGCTCAAGTGGTAGAGCTATGTATCCTTCCAAATATATTTTCAAGACCTCAGGTGAATAAATTAACAGCTAATGTGGAACTGGTAACTGTTCTCGACATATTCCTCTTTATTTAAATTTTCGCGTATAACAAATAAATATTGACAGTTTCACACTAGATATTAGATAGATCTCATCGTTAATGTTCAGTTATTTGCTATTAAAAACTTTTCAACAACTCTCTCCAGAAAATAATAATGGTTAACTCGTTTATCATAAAATAATCGCATCGCTTATTGATAACTTTATTTTATTAGCTGTGCACAGGTATGGCTGAGTACGGCGATGAAAATTATAGCACAGCCACTTCAATACATGTAGTTATAGGTAAAACTGTGCGAAGAGGATAGCTAAGTACCACTTTTTTTCTAAACTTAATAAAATAAGGATAATTTAGATTCATTTCAGTTTTGTCAAACTGTATTTAAATAACATTTTTCATGTAATTTTTAACTATATAATTTTGATTTAATACATTAGACATAATTACATTATATTAAAACACCCTCGAGCATACCAAATTGATATTTGTTTGGTTTCAAAAAAGGATAGGTTCAATTTTCAAATGGCTCCCTTTGGTTTCAAAAACAAACAACTCCATGACTTGGTTTCAAACATGGACAACTCCACTATTTAAAGTGTAATTACGGCCTTAATACTTATATAATTTTGTAGTGCCTCTGAAATAATGTTTCTGAGGCCTACAAGAATAACATATAAAAAAATCACCATGATACTGACATCAATATAGTAGATATGGTTTTTTGCCTCTCCTGTAAGAAAAGCAAAAGTGGAGTTGTCCAACTTTGATACTAAGCTCCTCAAATATCTGTAAGCTTTTGCGATTTAAGTTCATCTTTTATTTCCTCAATGCTCACACAATCTAAATCATAACATCTAATGACTCCCTTACTCAAATTGAGGAAAGCATGAGGTTTAACCTCCACTTCCATGTCGTTAAATAGTTTTTCACAAGATAATAACCTAGCAGATTGTTTATCGGATGAAACTTCTACTAATAATGTCCCATCTCTTAATTTTTTCTTTACCTGTCCAACATAACCTGTAATAGCTTTAAATGCAAAGAAAGGGCTGACTTTATTGAAATTGTCTTCCCCCTTTCTTTTAATTATAATAAACCTCGGTACAAGATCCCCATCATTATCAGCTCTGGCTCCATCTTCTACCGAAGAGTATGCCAAGGGATAGTCTAGCCTCCGTTTCTTATCGGGTGGCCGTTTCATGTTAAGCATACTTTTATTATTATTTAAAATGATAATAAATTAGTTAAATAAGCTAAATTTAATATATATATATCTTAATATCTAGTTATAATATAATATTATCTAAATCTAATAATAATTATCTAAGTATAAGAACTGAAAAAATGAATAGTTATTAAATAATTAAGGTAAAAAACAAAAGACCGTTCCCTATTAGACATTTTCCTTGCTTGAGCTTTTCGATGAGGCCTTACAACTTCAGGAGGAACGATAAGGGGCGATAAGTTTGATCTGCTACACCGAGGATTGATAAATTCAGTTCGAAATTATTAATTTATTATTTTTTAAATTCTATGGATAATTGAAGCAACCAATATTAAGTATTTTTTTTTAAAATATGTGGCAGAAGAACATAAAAATTGAATTATGAAAAAATTACTCAGGTGTGTTGTACCTTTGACCTGGTCAAAGGAACAACACCTAGTCATGGTCAGAGGTACAACACCCTGGTAGTGAAAATTAAAAAGCATGCTAAAAATTTTAGGGTTAAGATAAATCAATTTCGAAAGCTACGCCATGTTTCTTATTGTAATAGCTACTTTATCAAATGATTTCCATCTAAAAAGACATAATACAAAAAATATTATGAGGCAAAACGTCATCAATAAATAACTTACATATTTATGATAAAAATGGATAAGTGTTTTTTGCATGAATCCTCTTAGACTTGAACTATCCAAAGTAGGTTTCACAAGCCCTCTAGGGAAGGAGCTAAATACTGATTAAAGCTAAATTTATGAAATGTTGCTACATGCCGCCACAGCCTCGGTGTGGCCGCATTCGGAAATCTGTCGTTTTTTGGTGTTTCGTTCAGTGGAAAGTATTTTAGTGTCGTCAAAGTTGAAAGTGTGTTTTTTAGTTATGGCGTGTTTTGCGAGGGCGGATTTGTGGACTCATGGGATAAGGATCGCCGCGCCCTCTCCTTATCCCATGAGTCCTTCCACAATGAAAACTTGAATAGAGCTACCGAAATATTAACACTGAACCAATTCCCCCCCAACCTCATAAACCGGCTTATAAAACAAATAAAATCCCAATCCTTCAATGCCACCTCCCCCAATACCTCCCTTGACTCCTCCCTCCAGATATTTCGTTCCCTGACATACACACCAGGACTGACTGAAAAACTCACAAAGACTTTAAAAAAAGCCCTCCCGTCACTAAACTTTGCGTTAAAAACCACTAACAAACTTACTACATTGTACACCAAACTCAAAGATCCCCTTCCCTATGACTGCGCCACCCACTGTGTTTACCAAATACCCAGCCAAACCCCCTCCTGTAATGCAGTATACATAGGTGAAACCAAAAATTATATTCACTCCCGCATAACACAACACAAACGGACAATAAAAAACAAAGAAATCCACAAATCCGCCCTCGCAAAACACGCCATAACTAAAAAACACACTTTCAACTTTGACGACACTAAAATACTTTCCACTGAACGAAACACCAAAAAACGACAGATTTCCGAATGCGTCCACATTAACTTAAACCCCAATAACATTTATTACAAAACCGACAAACAAAACATCTCCCCTGCTTACTCCTCCGTCTTCCATAAATTGTCCTGACCTCCTTTTTTTTCTTTGTTCCCAGGCTCCAGACAATTTTTCTACTTGTGTGTCCCAAAACTCTTAACACCGTTTACAACCCCCTTTACAACCCGCTTTTACAACCCAGAAATTGTACCTCTTTCATCTTCACCGACTTACCGCCTCATCCCCACCCCCTTTCATAACTATAAAGACCCCCTGTGTAGTTGCTGTCCCTCATACTTCCAACCATGGTTACCTAAGTTGTCCTCGACGTCTTCCTCCCTCCCCCCTAGGCATTCTCTAGTGGTATGTATCTATATATTAATTGTTATAAATTGTATTCACTTATAAAATAGTTTCTGTTTTTCACTACATAAAAAATGTTCGTTGTTTTTACTGTTTAATTTTTTTTTTCTGTTTTACTAACACTTTCTACATGCTGTTTACTTTCCAACTACCGTATTTTCATTGTTTTTAAAAATAAGATTGGTTAAAATTTATTGTATTGATATATATACTCCGCTCATTTCTGCCTGTCTTTTACTTACTAGTTGTACATATATATTTTTTTTTACTTATAAGTTGTACATATTTATTAGCTGAAGAAGGCTGCCATTGTGCAGTCGAAACGTCCAAATACAGATTTCTTTTTGAAAGTCTGACGTTTTTCTCCTAGCCGAATCCCAACTATTCCTGTCTTCGTATCTCTGCAGCGGCTAACTATCTCCATCTACACCACCTGATATATTCAATCATCCAATGGTGTCACTTTATTATTATTTACTAAGTACTGACTTCACAGAGTCTAAAGTTGTGGAGCTCAGTAATAAATATAATACATCTCTCTTCCTAAGAATTCAACGAGCAAAATATTTCACGAAAAGTGTAAACATATTTTCAAAATAATGTCTAGCTATAAGGACTCAAAGTAAATTCTAAAAATAAACTTCAAAATTAATGAAGCGCGGCTAGTGTAGCTTGTGCCAAAAAATACAAGAAAAATTAAATATGGTGTGACTAGTTTAAATATTTCATATTTTACTCTGTTTTTTTTTCACTCTTTGGCGTTGAAGCTACACATCTTTCTACTTCATCCAATCTGTACGATTTAAATTTAAAACTGCCTTTTCCATTATTGTCCTATGTACGTCAATTCTTTTCGTATGTTAATTTCATTAACACATTGAGTTCCCACAAATTTTGAGTGATATTTTCATTTAAACCCCTCTCTCACTTCCTTAACCAATACATTTAAACATATAAAATTAACATATTCGAAAGTTGGTTTCCTAGTGAGGCTAAGTTGCTCCTCACTGTGTTATTGCAAAGAAGCGGAACACTGATTGAATTAAATAAATAATTTCATTAACAAAAAAAAAGAAGAGCTTATCATTTAGTGAAGTAAATAAATGACAAATGAAGATCACTAAATAATTTTAATGTATTATTTTCTAAAAATGTTTACATTTCGATTCATCTATTGGCACAGATGGCCTATGACTTATTCTTTCTTCGTTATTGCTTATTGTTGACTACAGAAGTATTTCGCTGTCTTCAATTTAGGCAATATAAAAATAAAGTATTTTTTATTCTATAGAATGTGAAGTACATCAGCTTAAATTCTATATAGGTACAGGATAATATTTTACTTCTCACATTACGTTTGCCTTCGTTCGTAAACATCCATGGTGGAGCAGAGAATATTTTCAGCGACCACATGGACGAAAACTCCGTCACGCAGGAACTCCACTACTAAGCACATTTCTCAGAAAGTACGAACGGAACACTGCATTTACATCAAATTATCCATAAAATAAAAAAAATGAATAGTTTTGTCATTTATTTTTATAATGAACTGCTGACGAAATTATTAATTTTTTTATTGAGTAAACCCTAACGTTTTTGCATTTTTCCCTTCCTACTTTGATTTTTTTTTACGTGTTCCTCATTAGTGGGACACCACATACACCGAATTTCGTTGTAAGAAAGTTCAAAAAACGGCCATTATAGCCCAGTTAATGGACCTATTTAGTTTATTTTTACAAACATATCTTACTTTAGATAACCACAACGAATATCGAGTTTTTATATCGAACATTTCGCCCGTAAGGGCAAATTAAATAGTTTGATTGCAGTCTAAACCCGCATCCGAATGGACAGATGTTTCTGGGTCTCGTTCCATTCTGTTATGTGAATGATATATATATATATATATATATATATATATATATATATATATATATATATATATATATATATATATCCCCGGATTGACACTGTGGGGTGAAAATACCCCTCCATTTGTTCTTAATTTCTGTAAATCACTGAGACTCCTTCCTTCTTCCTAAATACTCGGCATCATTCTAGTTTATTGGTCTTAAAAAACTTTCTCAGTTTAGTAATATTTTTTTGTAGGATAATTATTTGGTGTATGAACAAAATTGAGTTTTAGGATTACCTAGTTATTTTGTAAATGTTTATAAATATTTTGCAGATTTATTACTGTTTGAACATATTTCATGATGATCCTGATCCATATATGGTTGCATATGTTACCAGAAAAGTTTACAATCAGGCATTCTATAGAATACCTAGGCATTGTATAGAATGCCTAGGCAATGTGTGTAATATGATGTAGATACTAATACATTCTACACTTTGCCTAAACCACTCAGGCATTCTATAGAGTGCCTGGATTCTATACTTTGCCGGAAACATATATAAATCAAAAGAAAAAAAAATTGAAATTGATATTTTCTTAATTTTTTTAAAGTATGGGATAAAATGTATCCCACGGTCTACGGTCTCATTATCGTACATGTGAATGGCAGTGTCAAACCAGGGATATATATTTATATCCACCTCTACATGCAATTGAGGGAAAGGTTTTCTTGATGAGTTGCACACGAAGCCTGGTATTGGAAAGGTTCACTAGCTTGTAAGAGGATTATGGGAGAAGTAAGTTCTAAATAAAGTTTCCAAGACTAATATAAAGTTCATGAAAGTGAAGAGTACTTTCCCTGTTCATGGTTTAATATCATCTTGGCAGAATTATCAAATATCTTCCTTACACAACGCGGTTAACCTGTATATCATCTAGAATTCTCAGTGGAAGGAGAATATCCTCCACTGAGAAAAATCGTTTACATAAAAGTGGCTGGATGAAGCAACCCAGATAGTTCCGACTAGAGAAGTCCACATTTCAGATGCTATAGATCACTAACTGTGGTTTTATATATATACATATATATATCACTCTATTCTCTGTATATATTAATGTATGATTGTAAGGAATTGTCAGTTCACTCTCTATAAGGCTCAAAAATAATTCGCTTTAAATAAAACTATGTATTAAAATAATTGGTCTGATTTACAAGGACAAATTCGTTATCCAGTCAAATCCACTGTAAAAACTGAAACTGTAAACAGCCCAGCCCTAATAGCCCAGTTGATTGATACACTGCCTATATATGTTAACCTGTTCATTGATACACCATATATATATTATATATATATATATATATATATATATATATATATATATATATAATAGGGCGTATCGATTTTTAACTTTTTTTTGTTTACAAATTCCAAGTTGAAAAAAAGTCGCTACTAGGCACCACAAAAATGTTTGGATTTTTCAAATAATGTTTAGGTCTCCGGCACAAGGCCTGAACTTTAGAAAATTTACTAAAAAAGTCAATTTTTACAAAAAAAAATTAAAAGAACCTAAAATACTTTTATTCTAAGTTGCAAGTTAAAATTTCACTAACAATAAGCACAAAAACAATAGATTTATCATATCATTTAGGTCTCCTGCCGAGTCGTCAATTTCAACACATTTTTGAAATTTTGCAGTACTTTGATATTTGTGTGGTTCATGGTTTAAACCTTAAATATAACTAAATGCTCGTTAAGCTTGGGTGGAATTGTTGTAATAAGTGAAATACTGAAGAAGATTTCAATACGTCTAGCGTCAACTTGAAGCAATGGGGTGGGGGAAGGCCAGACTGTCGCACCGCGGTGACTTGTCAGCACGTGTCTGCCGGCAAGCAGTAGCAGTTGTGTTTTGAGTGCAATCGTCCTATTTCTAAAACTCAATTGAGCGATTGTTGCTTTTTTCAAGACGAATTAATAACCGCATTTATCTAGAAAAACTACCGACATGCCGGATATCGTGAAACCTATCGATGTGAGTGGTTTTAATGTTCTTTTGACCAACATGGACGTATTACAGTATTTTGAGTGGGTACGCGTTTAAACAAAACAAGAGGGAAATTCACAGCCTGCAAAGAAGGTAATTGCATTGGAAGTTGCCTTGAAACTTAAGGAGATATGGAAAAGAGCTTCTATTCCTTTTTGTGGCATCAAAATGACAATATTCATTGTTATAAAACTAAACGAGCAACTTGAGAAAAAAAGTGCTCAGGGCCTAACAGGAAGTATCAACCAATGATTCAGTAACTAGCTTTCTGTCAGAAACTGAAACTGCATTGTTTGATATTTGTACTTGCAAATGGGACCTTAGCAACTCCATTTGCTCTATTGACAAAAATGTCCCTGCAATAAAACACAAGCTATTGGTCGTCATATGTGGTTCTAGATTGATGTCGATTGCAGAGAGCGGAAAAAACGAAACTAAAAAACTTAAAAAGCTATTAGAATGAAAATCCAGGTCACAAGCTTTAATGCAGGTAGCTGTAAAAAAAGCTGAGGATCAAAACTTAAAATCTGTTGATAACATCGATTCTACTGATAGTACAGATGATTCAACGTCTCAAACATCAAGTCAAGGTGGTAATTTAAAAAAAAAATGCACTTGATACGAAACAAGTGTTCATATATATAGTCCAGAGAGTACAGCGATGTGTCGGCAGGACCGAACCGGACAGAACCCAGGCCACTGATAGGGAAAAAAGCTACACCTCAACAAAGAAAAATATTGTTGGTTCATATTTACTAGACTAAATTATTTATGAAACTATGCAATTCTAAAGGTTATGCTTTAATTTATTATATATAACAATTTATTTAATTGTGTGAAATAACAAAAAAATAAGGGAATAAAGGTAAGGTAAGAAGAACGGTCCGAAGTAAAGGGGCAGAGGACAGCCGAGGTCCCAGCACTAAAATGTTCCCTTGGATTCACCATTCGATAGTTTTTGAAAGTATTGCCAGATACCGGACACAGTACAATGCTCGGCCATCTTCGAAAGAAAAACCGTCTTAATGATAAGAGCATTCAGTACCTCACTCTCAAGTGTCAGTATGTGATCCAATGTGTAAAAGGTATTTTGGAATCCACAAGGCAATCTGTTTTTTTTTTTTTTTAATTCATTTATTTATGAGCACCCGCAACTAAGGTGATGTGCTCGAAACAATTATACAGATTCATTTCTAGTTGTAATTAAAAAAAAATAATATAAATAAAGAAATACATTGTGAATTCTTAATAATAACAGATAAAATACATTAGAACAATGTTCATGTGGTTACAAATAAGGTCTGTTTACAATTACTTCGAGATAGAAGGTGTAAAATAAGAAGTTGTTTAGCACTGTTGTTGATACTGTGAATAAGGTATATACAAGATTTGATAATGAACAAAATTATTGAACAACGTAAGAATCGGGAAAACGAGAAAGGCAGTAACTCTTAGGAGGGGAAAATGTATTAGTAACAGAAAAGGTGAAAATAAGAAGAGAAGGAAAAAAAAAAAATTAATAATAAAAAAAAATAAAATAAAATAAAATAAATAAGTAAAAAAAAATAAATAAATAAAATAGAAAAAAGGAAAAGTAAATATAGAAATTAATATTAGTAAATTAAAAATAAATAAATAAAGGAAAATATTAATAATAATAAATATTTTTTTTTTTTTTTAAACCTTTATTGATAAATACAACAATATGTAAACATATTTCCAGTAATTTTGTTGGTATTGGAAATTAACAATGTAAGGCGTGATGTGGGAATATGTACAATTACAAAACCCACAATAAATTTTGAGCATTACAGATAGCATGTTAAAACAAATTGTCTCTAGGCCACCGCCGCTTCAGCCTTCTATGAGGATTTTGTGGATTATGGTAGGAGGATAGAGAGTTTATCAAAGGATTTGGATGGCCGGGGAGATTGGAATGAAACTTCTGATAGACTGATTTGGCCAGGGAGTGGATAAAGGCGTTTGAGAAGGAGTTTTTCAAGGATTTTGCCCATTATTGTAAGGAGTGATATAGGGCGATATGACGAAGGTTGGTGAATAGGTTTACCAGGCTTTGGGATCATCCGAATAACTGAAAATTTCCAGAGGATGGGGAAATATGTCGTTCTTAATACGGCATTATATATATAAGTTAGGAAGAGAATGGCTTTTTTCGGGAGTTTCTTAAGGATTTTGGGAGTGATAAGGTCATATCCAGGGGCTTTTTTTGGAGGAAGATGTTGGATAGCATACAGGATTTCTTTAGGATTAAAGGCTTTTGGTGGGAGTGATAGTTGAAGAGGAGTGTCTAGTTGACTGGAGACAAGGAGTGTATGGTCAGGATCATTGATATCATGGTGAGGAGTAAAGACTTTGGTGAGGTGTAGGCCAAAGGTATGGGATATTTCTTCGTCAGTTTTGGCCCAGGAACCATCTTCTCGACGAAGGGGATGACGGGAGGATTTATAGGAGAGGATTTTTCTCGTAGCTTGCCAAAGTGTTTTGTCAGATGTAGTAAGTTCTTTTGTGTAGGATTCAAATTGGTCGTTTCTGCGTTTCCTAAGTTCAGTTTTTAATTCCCTTGTAAGTTGGTTTAGTCGAGTTTTGTCTGATGGATACCTCGTGTTTTGCCATATCCTTCTTGCTCTTCTCTTCTCATTCAGTAAGTTTTGTATGTTTGTAGGTAAGTAATCGTTCGTTTTAGGTCGTCGTGGTGTTTTGTAGAGTGGCCCTATGTAAGCTCTGCTGAATTGTAAGTGTGAAGTTATGGACTGCGTCCATATAAATATGAATAGCCGTCCATATAAATATAAATAGCCGAAGTAAAAAAAAAAAAAAAAAAAAAAAACCGTTGAGCGTTATGGTGTTAAATTGATGCCGATATACGAGTATATTACGTATTAAAAACTGTATTATAAAGGCAATCTGTGAAGAAAGATTTTTATTGTCAGTGATCATGACGTCGTGCTAGGCATTTATTGCTAATCTTTTATAATACATTAGAAGTACGTCTGGTTAGTGCGATCGACCTTTAGCTAACAATAGTCTACATATAATACTCTCGTTTTCCAACATTTATTTTATTATATTTAACATTTTTACCAATATTTATATATAATCAATTATAAAAATTATTTTAGTATGTATGATCAAATTAAATTTAAACAAGTGTTAATATGAATCTGAGAAAGTCCTTATTTAAATATTTTAACTTTTCATTAAACCAACATTATTGAAATAAACCGAAATGTAAACAAATAAAAAATAAAAAAAGGAATAATAATGACCCACATTGGTTTTAAATTCCACTAAATTAGAGTCGGTAAATAATTAATGCGTCCATACAACTCTCCAATACAAATAAAATAAATGAATAATCATATAGAAGCTATTCACGTTTTCTGCTATTACATTTTAGCGCTTTTCTCTCCTCCTTCCTTAAACGAAAACTCACTTGACGTTTAGATGAAACAAACATGGGTCAGATATCTGCGGTTTAATATCTTATTTCTGAATATATATATATATATATATATATATATATATATATATATATATATATATATATGTACAGTGAAACCTCCCTTAACGGACACCTCCCTACAGCGGACACCTCTATTAACGGAAATTTTCTCACAGTCCCGAATTTTTCTATAGGTGAAATAAACCTCTATATTGCGGACACCTCTGTACAAAGGACACGGACAGAAAAACCTGATTTATTACCTCCACTACTTTACTACGGACAATTACAGCTAATGTTATTTATAGAAGCGTTCCCATCGGTGTAGGGTTCCAGAAAAATGCATTAACAATAACAAACTCTTTGTAAGAATAAGATATATATACAGAATAGTGACTAGTAATATCTTCCTAGAAATTTCACCACAGAAACCTTTTCAGCAGAAGCATATGATTTTCCCGCTGGCAGATTACTATTGTTTTGCCTACGCGGTATCACGGTTCCGGAAATATTCTAAGTCTGTTCGGATCACATTCCTTCCGTAGAACTTCACTTTTCAGTAGGTTGTTAGCTCTTGTTGGGTAAGTATCGTGCTTTCTCAATATTTCTTATCGGAAATCTCTGACACTTAAAGAAAAAATTGACGTGATAACATTTTCCAATCGCGAAAAATGTGGTGTGCGTAAAGTTGCCGAGTTTTTTAAGATAGGGAAAACACAAGTAGCAGAAATATTGGAAAAGAAAGATGAAATTTTGAAGAAATGGACGGAAAATTGTGACAAAAATGTTGTCCGAGAACTAAGAACGTCTTTATCCTTTAAACTTTTTAGAATAAAAACTTATTTTCAGTTTATACTTATTGAATTTCTTTCTATATACTTAAAAAAACTTGTTATGGGTAATTATTAAATGGTTAATTAAAACATGAATTAAATGTACAAATTCGTTACGTATCCATCTCCACCAACCCCTCTGCGCAGCGGACACCTCTCTATAGTGGACAACTTAGGTTCTCCCAGAGGTGTCCGCTATAGAGAGGTTTCACTGTATATATATATATATATATATATATATATATATATATATATATATTTATATGGCGATAGAATATAATAACCTTATATGTTCTTATAGCTGTTATTGAAGCAGATGATGAGTATGTACAGCAATTCAAAATCGACATTATTTTTTGCAATCCTATGATGCCAATGGACATTCCATTTACATTTAGCGCATTATAATTCTAAATCAATCAGTTTTCGCAATCCTATGATGCCAATGGACATTCCATTTACATTTAGCGCATTATAATTCTAAATCAATCAGTTTTCGCAATCCTATGATGCCAATGGACATTCCATTTACATTTAGCGCATTATAATTCTAAATCAATCAGTTTTCGCAATCCTATGATGCAAATGGACATTCCATTTACATTTAGCGCATTATAATTATAAATCAATCAGTTTTTGCAATCACCATCCATAAATTTCAGTTCTCGTCTTTAGATCAACACAAGGATTGCATCTGATGTAGACAAGTGTCACCGAAAGTCGGCAAAACTCATATTAGAACAATAAAAGCATTCGAAATGTCTAATAACTCCCTCCCCCAACATTTCAAACAGTAAATCACCCTTGCTATATAACATTCGGAATGTCTAATAACTCCCTCCCCCAACATTTTAAACAGGCAATCACCCTTGCTATATAACATTCGGAATGTCTAATAACTCCTTCCCCCAACATTTTAAACAGGAAATCACCCTTGCTATATAACATTCGGAATGTCTAATAACTCCCTCCCCCAACATTTTAAACAGGAAATCACCCTTGCTATATAACATTCGGAATGTCTAATAACTCCCTCCCCCAACATTTTAAACAGGCAATCACCCTTGCTATATAACATTCGAAATGTCTAATAACTCTCTCCCCCAACATTTTAAACAGGCAATCACCCTTGCTATATAACATTCGGAATGTCTAATAACTCCCTCCCCCAACATTTTAAACAGGAAATCACCCTTGCTATATAACACTCGGAATGTCTAATAACTCCCTCCCCCAACATTTTAAACAGGCAATCACCCTTGCTATATAACATTCGGAATGTCTAATAACTCCCTCCCCCAACATTTTAAACAGGCAATCACCCTTGCTATATAACATTCGGAATGTCTAATAACTCCCTCCCCCAACATTTTAAACAGGCAATCACCCTTGCTATATAACATTCGGAATGTCTAATAACTCCCTCCCCCAACATTTTAAACAGGCAATCACCCTTGCTATATAACATTCGGAATGTCTAATAACTCCCTCCCCCAACATTTTAAACAGGCAATCACCCTTGCTATATAACATTCGGAATGTGCTAAATATCTGAAACATTCATTACATCTGCATTACGAATGAATTATTACCTCCGACAATAATACATATTTTGGAATTCCACTTACAATGTATTTTATTGATGCCGGGTGTTCTTCTCAGTCTCCTGGGATATATACTCGTACTTTCGGAGGCCATTACTAACCGAAAAAATTATGCTTTTCATATGTTCTTCTTTTAATTTTTATCTTAGCCATAGCGTCCATAGCGCTATGAGCGGCTATATCAAGCTGAATCACTTCGTGGACGTTTTTAATAAATTCCTCCGTTTCAGATAGGCAGTTTTGGCAATAGTTGTTTTTGAAATTAGCCTGTACGTCGAAATTATATTTGCTGTTATCCTTTCGGAATCCAAAAGATACAAGTATTTGAGCTCTATGGCCAAAACCTGGTACTTTGGAAGTTTCTCGGGATACGATTTCCGGATATTCTCATCATTAACGATATCAATAATATCAGCTGTCTTATTCCCATTGTCCATGATATACGATCGTTATCATCTCTTTGTCTCAATACATTTTAAAAGTACCTTTTTCCAAAAATCTTTTTGGAACTTAATTTTTTTTTTTTTTTTTTTTTCTTTTTTTTTTTTTTTACGGCGCATCTACATCTAGGTCATTAGCGCCGTTGGAACTTAATTATTATTATTTATAGCTACAGTTAGCTTCTGCTCATTAAAACTATAACCTTCATTATTCTCTATTATCTTAAGTATTGTATGTTGCAATTATTTGTCTTTAAACACTAATTACACAGAACATAATGATCCCATTAGTGTTTTAGCCTGCCTTTCAAATATATAGCTATCTTAATAACTCATAACTGATACAAATATTCTATAGAAAATATAAAAGTTTGCTCGCAGGAACTCCGTTATCTTGGAATAGACGAAAATAATATCGTTTACTCAAGCTTTTAGTACCATTACTCCCTCCTTTCGTAACTTCGTATGATGCAATCCGGAAATGCCGAATTGTAACACGAAAATAACGGTCGTTCGAATTTTAGCTTATATATATATATATATATATATATATATATATATATATATATATATATATATATATATATATATGCTTGTGTGTGTGTAAATTCGTCTGTTCGCTCTCAAGCAGCCTCAAAAATGTTCCAATTTTGATTAAATTTAATTCAAAAATCCTTTGTTTAATTTTATTGGTCCGGAAGATGGTATTTTGTGCCGACATTCATTCGAAAAAATCGTATTGCTCACGTTAATAGTTAATAAACGTGCAGGTACGCTTTGTAAAGTTTCCTAGAGCAGGAAAACGAATGTTTACATTTTATGAAAGTATTAAAATTGTTATGATTTCTATTTTTGAATATTATTAACAGGAAGTAGAATGGAATAGAGTAGGAAATGAACAGACAGTAAGCTCTATCATGACTCACAAAATTAGCAGACTGGGTCATGCTAAAACACTAAAGCATGTTCCACCCACTTTTTTAACTTGATTCAAAGGAACGGAGGGTATGGGTTCAAGTTAAACAGAATTTACATGTCTGGTTTTGATGATATAAAGCATTCTACAAAATTGTCAACTCAAGTAAACGAAATTCTAGTAGTAGTACAGTAGCTTTTTTTTTCATAATTTGCTAAAACCTTGCTATATGCCTGTATCTGGAAGGGCATAAATTCTTGTAAGTGACAGCTGGCGGTCTTATTGATCTAAACTGGAGTTGTGGGAGGTATGATACATACCATAAAATACTGAACAGATGGTATAACTTGAACCATTCCAAACACCTGCTCTTCTTCCTCCAAACTCATTTCAACAACAATTCATGCTTATAATAATTGTTTAATTTTCTTCATCTCCTTACATAGCAATATTGCTTACAAACAATTCATGCTTATAATAATTGTTTAATTTTCTTCATCTCCTTACATAGCAATATTGCTTACAAAGAATTCATGCGCTAATGTGCCGAACTTCAACTTTGGAATTTAGGGTGTGACCCATTTATACATAATGACTTATTTAAGTATTTTTATTCACATATAACAAATTAAGTACAAATCTCCCCGTTTCGAAAAGTTCGATTTTCTTTGTATCCAAACTTGATTCACACTTTCTGAACGAGCTCTAGTTCTGTCATGTGGCCAAACTGCTCCACTTATTTTTAAAATCCCTCCGACTGACTTAAGTACCTATCTAAAATGTGTGGCCTGCAAGTGTTTCTATCAGAAGTGTCTGTTTTCACTGCCACAGCCCCTTTAACCCGGGAAAGGTAGGACTCGTCGAGACGACGAAGAGTCCGCATACTTATGCGATTTACAGACGATCCCCCACCACTAGATTGCCCAATTACTAGGAGTTCTACCACCTCTTAGTAAGACGCTACATTCTGTAAGGTCAAGGCGTGTTTCCATAGGGAAGTCAATTATTCGATTTATTTTTTTAACCACGTCGGCAAGACGAACTCTACCTCATGTATACATTTTCCCTCAATCTTGGAAACTAACTGCTACCTTTAGAAGCCTATTCAATGTTCGTAAAAATGTCGAAAACTACCTCTTTAATAACAATTATATGTCTTGAAGGCTAATTTTACCTGTTGGAGCAATACTTTATGCCATCCATTTTCATTTTATTTTTTTTTAAAGCGGATTTAAGTTTTCGTATTTTCTGTTTATATATTTTGGGTCAGCTTTAAGGTTTGTGATGTATTCTCTCTTCTGAAATGAAATCTGAAGGCCTACTTTCTACGCAATTTCTTGGAGGACCTCAATTTTTGTGCGGATAGTGGCTGTGTATTGTTCAATTTCATTTATTATTTCATTTGAAATCTGTACACAACATAAACTGTACTATAATCACGTTTGATCACCCTTTGCATATTGACCAAAAGATCGTAAGCAAAACAAAAAAATAATAATAACAATTTGAGAGAAGCCAACCATTTTGGTACTTCAATAGCTAAGTCAACAACCATTCTAATGATCACGATAAGATCAGCTAAATAGGTTTATCTTGGGCAACTGTCTGTTAAGCCGCCTGGGAGGATTGTCTGGATGGGATTGGGAGGATAAGGATAGACCTTCAGGATTAGGATGTTGAGACTATTTGGAAAGGGATTTTAGCAAGGCCAAGGACAAATAGGATGTTAAGGATACATAAGTAGTCCCTCTAATTGTTCATTTCAGACTCGTGTGATAGTTCCATGACAGTACGCAGTCAAGGTATAATCCTAGACATCACAGCGGTTTCTAGACTAAAATCTTAATTATATTGAGATACATATAACAAAATTTATTCTAATTCATTAAAGAACGAAATTACACTATTGACGATATATATATATATATATATATATATATATATATATATAGATAGATAGATAGATAGATAGATAGATAGATAGGTAGGTAGGTAGATAGATATGCCATTTCAAAGTTAGCTTTTTCAGCTGCAACGATAGTGATCTGAGAGGATTCTATACGACTGAATTGGTCAGCGTCACTATTCAATAAATGAAAACCATGCATCTATCAGTACCTTCAGTTTACTTATTTTATAATTTGCTCAATATGAATAATCCTTATGAAATAAGGATGCTCTTATATAATTAGGTTAGATTTGTGTTAGTATGGAATAAAGGTTTCGTGCCAAGTTGTATATATAACAACATACGTCACATAAAGAATAAATAACCGTAATAATAATTATTATTTAGTTTTCATTATGTTTTTAATTTAAGATCTCACAGATTTTTGATGCATCTGATATAATATTACAGATTTTAAAATATGTGGATTAGTTTTTGGAGTAGAAACGTTAATATTACGTTAATATTTTCATCGGGGAAAATATATTCCTAATTTTTATTATGAATTGGACAAATAACAAAAAATTTAAGAATAACTGCTTCAGGGGTCTCACGTGGTCTAATTGCTAGCGCCTTGGATTCATAAGCGGGAGATGGTGGGTTCGATTCCCAACCTCCGGCAGGAATTTTATCATCTCACGGCTCGCTGGTAAAATTCCTCGCTGCACCCTGGATGTCGGCGCTAATGACCTAGATTTAGATGCGCCGTAGAAAAAAAAAAAAAAAAAGTGCTTCAATTTCGCAAATTGTACATTCAAACGTTGTTGGGTTATATTATAAGAGCGTTATTGTGGCAAATATTGTATTTTCCATAACTTTTAGCTTGAGATATTATTTTTATAGTTTGAAATGGAAAGTTTATACTCTGGTAATTTTGTAATGAATCTGTTGAATAGTTATTACACTGAGAATTAACTATTGTTAATTGTCTTTGTGTGAAATGAAAACCCAAAATAAGATAACCATCGACTCCTTCTAAACCAATGCCGTCGCATTTAAATTTGTGAGGGTTATGATACCAGGTGTGATTAATGTGTAGAATTAATAACGTTCTACTTCAAGCCCCAGCATTGTGCGAGAACATCAGCTGAGTGTAATACATGAATACCGGCGCTAATGGCCTAGATGTCGATGCGCCGTAAAAAAAAAAAAAAAAAAAAAAAAAAAAAAAAACCAACAAGTGTATGTAAAGAGAAAAGGGACTGAAAACGTCCCCCGAAATAAGCATTCTGTAATGTAAAATGTTTTGACCTGTCTTCAATGTAGGACCTTCCTTTGTATTCCTTCTTGGTTATAACAACATATTCAATCCGTACACTTGTAATCAACCTCCGCCTTCTTTCTGTGGAAAAAGGATGATTGGTTACTGATTCCGTCCTTGATTACATCGGGTGAAAAATCCCATAGGTCCTGGTGACGCACTAAGAATATATTTAAATAGGTTATTATTTAAATATTATTATTATTTCATAATTTTTTTTTTTACTCCAAAGTAAAATGCAAATATCCACATTTCCCTTTTTAAAAAAAAAAAATGTGGTATCGTTAAACAATTAGGTAAATATTTCGTCAACTCGATTTGAGGCTTATTTTATTGAATTTATGAAGTCCATAATATATCTAAGCCACAAGATAAGGCTTAAGCGTTTGGGGCTTAAGCTGTATCCTTGTGGAACCCCTCTTCTGATTCATACTTCTTACAGAACTCCGCTAAGGATTTACCTATATAAAGATCATCCCTCTCTAACATATATGAATTTCGTAATCCTCGACAAACATCCTACTTACTCAAAGAGAAAATACATTATTCCACCATTTATTTATTTATGAGCATCCGCAACCAAGACGATTCGCCTAATACAATTATTAAATATTCTTCCAATTATACAATACAGATAGTTTTATTATGAATACATATATGCATTTAATTGATTACTAGTCATACTACATTATATCTCAATCTAATTACAAAATTAATGAAAATTATATTTAAAAAATAACAAAAAAAATTAATAAAACAGAGCAATACAAAACAAGACGATCCTAGAGAAAATAAAAAAACTTCTATGTATCACACATAATTTTAATATTATTTTTATAAACTCAGCATTACGGAGTAATTTAGTTTTAATAGACGGTTAGTAGTTTCATAAAAGCGATGTCGATTCTCAATAATTGTGCCAATTTTAGTTATGCCGCAAACTTTATGGATGAATAATATTCCTAAAGGAAAAACTTTTCTGTTCGTTGTTATTATTTGTGTGGTTCCTCCCTCCCTCCATAGGGAGGAACCCCGATTATAAGGCTGACCTCATGTTGCAATCAGGAACTTGAAAATTTTATGTTTCAGAACCCCTAGAGAACGAAAATAAAGGTGGTTCAAATTTATATATATATATATATATATATATATATATATATATATATATATATATATATATATATATAATACCAAACGGGTGAAGAATAACCCTTCAAAAATTTTTAAAACTTTCCATTTATTCCAAAGTTTGAAAAATGTTTGAAGGGTTATTCTTCACCCGTTTGGTATTATTAATTAATACCCTTCATTTAGTAATCGTTATATATATATATATATGTGTACATATATATATATATATATTTGTCTGTTCGAGTTATTTTCGATAACTCGATGTCTGCAGATATTGCTCATTTTTCAAGTAATGCTGCTAAAATCACATTTTTTGTGCAACGAATTAGAGAGCCTGCCAAATCTATGAGCCTCTATGACTTCAGGCTGGCGATAATAGAAACACTAGTCGGCGGACTGCCTCAATTTTGCCGGAACCTTGTCTGAAAGGTTACAAAGGGTAAACAATTAGGAGGAGATGTAAAAAATGATAGGAAAAACAGAAAAATAGAGAAAACACGCTGTACTGCTGTTCTCATTGCTCAAATCAACCAGGACTTAGTTTAGGCATCTGGTTTAGGGAATTTCGTAACTATAAGTAAGAATTGTTAGTATAAATATAGGAATCAATAATTAGAATAGTATGTTAGTTAGTAAGAGATTAGGAGCAAAAGGTAGATAATAAATAGTAGTTATAGGTTTTACTAATAAATTAGGAAAATTGAAAATAAAGTAATAATGCAAAGTAAATTACACCTACATCGCGGGTTTATTTATACAATAAAACCATATTACATTAACTTGGGCATACGTATTATATCACTTTATTGGTATTTATTCAATGGATGGCCCAACAAAGACAATGATACGAATCATTTCAGGTAACTGTGTGAGACCAGAGTTGGTATCGACGCCCCGGCTACCGGGATGAGACTTCGCACGGTGCCCTCGCCCCGGCTCCCGGGGCGTGCTTCAAACCGGATGTTACTGTCATTAAAAATGCATTTCAACTCATTATACTTTATACTTAATTAATGGAGAGAGTGTCATAGATCATGTTTGGTGTGTCTTAACCGAATTACAGATAATTTCTGACTTAGAAGTATCAACCAATACAATAGTTTCCGAGCATGTTCCACTTATACTCTCATTAAATATAGAAAGACCAATTAAATTCAAAAATAACAAAACTAAAGTAATTCCCTTCACAACATATAAATGGTGCCCTGAGTATCAAAAAATATGCCAGAGTGTAATTGAAAATAACAACCGGTTACATTCTTACACAAACACCAGTAATACAAATTTTCTAAATCAAAATATAATAGAAGCAATTTATGAGGCTGCTGAGGCAGCCCAAATGAAGCATGAAAAAATGTTTTCAGTTATTAAGCCTAAAACCAGCTGTACTCCTAAATGGCATGACTTAGAATGCAAAGAACTAAAAATAAAATTTCGAAAGTGGGGACGCGAAATCATACAAGGAACTTAAAAAGCAATACAAAACATTAATAAAAGAAAAGAGGAAAAATTATTTCGAGACAATTACTAAGGCTATCTCAAATACTCAGGACAGTAAAACGTTTTGGGGTGTTGTTAAGAAAATAAAAAAAACAAACAATTAGTGAAAATAAAGTTACTTTAGAGCAATGGGAATATTACTATTCTACTCTGTGTAAGCCATTATTTATTCATGATATAACTTTTTTCGGTGTATGTCACCCTCTTATGGACAGTAGTATATCGCAGGATGAAATAGTAGCAAGCCTTAATGCATGTAAAAATAGAACATCTCCAGGTGCGGATGGTGTTAGTTACGAGCTCAAAACTGGCTGTCATATTTAGAAAGCTTCTTTAATAATATTCTGGCGACTGAAGAAGTGCCAAGTTCTTGGTCGAATCTATGTTTGACGATGCTCTACAAGAAAGGAGACCGAAATGACCCGGCTAATTATCGGAGTATAGCTTTAGCAAACTGTTGTCTTAAAATATTTACACAGATATTATTGACTAGATTTATATTGTGGGATAATGAAGTAAATATTTTGCCAGAATGCCAGGCGGGATTCAGAAGTGGAAGAGGATGTCTGGATCACATTTTTACACTTTCTGTCCTCTTGCAGTTGCATTTAAGGCTTCCGAAAAGATCAGTTTTTGCTGCTTTTATTGATTTTCAGAGAGCATTTGATACTGTTAGCCATAGCTTATTGTGGTCAAAACTTAATGAGTTTTGTTTTAGTCCAAAAATAATTAGAATATTAAAAACATTGTACAACCAAGCAACTGTTCAAGTCAAGATGGGACCGGTCAAATCATCAAAAATTAAGGTAACAGAAGGCTTGTTTCAGGGTGAAATTTTGAGCCCTTTTCTATTTGCAGTATTTATTTCAGATATGGATAAATATTTCAAAAGTAAAGGCGTAACTGGACTAAACATCAACGGCTACAACGACATCATACTATTGCAATACGCTGATGACCTTATTCTGCTTGCAGACTCTCCTGCCGACATGAGGAAGAAGCTAGCAATACTGGAGTTGTATTGTGCCGAGAACTCTCTCGTTGTAAATGAGACTAAATCTAAAATAATAAACTTTCATAAGGGAAGGACTTCCACTTCAGTAGGAAAGTTTTATTACAATATGAAGGAAATCGAACAGGTGGCTAAGTATGTTTATTTGGGGACTCTTTTCACTTCTTCTGGTGTATTTCTGGAACAATGCAGATTTGCCATAACCAAATTTAACAGTGCCTCAAGTGTCATATTTGGAATACTATCAGGGACTAAGTGTAATAGATGTAATGGAGTAGAAAAACTCCTTCATGCTATAGGAAGATCCATGCTTTTATACGGCGCTCCAGTCCGGGCTTTAAGATATTTAGATCAAGTAGAACAGGCCGGGGTTAACTTCTATAAAAACTTTTCAATTTAATAAAGTCCACTCCAAATTATCTGGTAAGGCTTGAGACAGGTTCAGATTATATTTCAGTCCAAATTTTAAATTCTTCCCTGACGTGGCTCTGTAAAATATTAACTATGGATAGGAATAGACTACCTAGATTGTGCTATGACAGGCTATATGTATTAGATCAGTCACATAGTAATAAATTGCGTTTTAACTGGGTAACTCAACTTAAGGAAATACTTATTAACCTAAACTATTATGATATTTGGTTAAACCAGGACCCCCATGTAATTAAAGCAAACATAAAAGGTATCTTAGTAGATTACAGGGAAAAGTTGATAGGCCAGGATATAAATAAAAAAAATCAGTCCAATTATAGCCCTTTTTACAATAGTATACCCATAAAACCAGGTACTGCCCAGGAATTTCTCACAATTAATCTACCATTTTCCATATGTAAAACAATTTTCCAATTAAGAATTAATTAACTACGCAATAAAATTCAACATAAACAATTTAAAATATACAATAGACCCGCAGAACAAATGTTCTATTTGTAGTTTAAATGTTCTAGAGAACATTAATCATTTAATTATTCATTGCCCTGCTTATGAGCCGATAAGAGCTAAACATCTTACCTTTCTTACTCATGATGATCCAGAAATTAATTTCCTCAACGCACTCAATAGCAATAATAAATATAAACTCATAGGAATATCTAGATATATTAAGGAAATTCTAAAGTGCCGATTATTTATTTTAAATGAATAAAAGTTAATTATTTTTTATCTTATTTTTTATTCTTTGCTTTTTAGCGCGGTTCCTCCCTCCCCCATAGGGAGGAACCCCGCTTATAAGGTTGATACAATGAAACAATCCGGAAGTGCCGACAAGAAAATTTCGCGTTTCAGAACCCCTAGAGACTGAAAATAACGGTGGTTCAAATTTGTATATATATATATATATATATATATATATATATATATGTATATATTTATATATATATATATATATATATATATATATATATATATATATATATATATATTTGTCTGTTCGCTCATTTCTGGCTTCCCTGATGGTCCGATTTTGATGAAATTTGGTACAAAAATCTGTCGTCCAATTTGAAAGGTCAAGTTCGTTAACCAGCAAAATCCGCCCACTGGAAGATGGCATTTGGGGCGAAATTCGCGCAAAAAAATCGTAACGCTTACGTTTTTGAGTTCATAAGCTTGTAAGTACTCGTTTTATAGGCTTCTTGGGCTAGGAAAACGAATGAAACCATTTTCAAGGCGATAGCTTTAACTGTTTTCGAGAAAGCTGAAAAAATAATTTTTGAATGCCGTTTTTGGTTTGGGTACTTAGAATCATGGGATTCAGTTGAAACATTTACTGCATCTTCTACATTCATTAATACTAATATGTTGAAATTTAGGTTGCGTTTGGAGTTAAGGAAGGGTTAGAATAAAATATTTTATTAACAGACATAAAAAAGTTTTGGTAACTTTGTATACTTTCCCTAATATCTCGAAAAAGGTTAAGAATCTTGGGAAACGGAAGAATACCATTGGAAAGCTTACTAAATGCTCTACAAAAAAAGTTCTAATGAAAGTTTTGATTAGGCGATGTCAATCGGAGAAATAAGTGCTTAAAACTTTAAAGTAATTGTTTTCGCTTATTCGAACTGTTCTTTTTGTCTTTGATTTTGATACTTAAAATTATGGGATTCAGTTGAAACATTTTCTGCATGTTTGAATTTCATCAACACTAATATGTTAAAATTTCGGTTACGTTTGGAGCTAAGGAAGGATTAGAATAAAATATTTTATTAACAGACATGAAATGTTTTGGGAACTTCGTATACATTCCCTGATATCTCGAAGACGGTTAGGAATATTGGTAAACGGAGGGCTACCATGCGAAAGCTTACTAAATGTTCTACAAAAAAGATTCTGAAACAATTTTTGATTAGGCTATGTCAATCGGAGAAATAAGTGGTTAAACTTTGAAGTAATTGATTTCGTTTATTCGAACAGTTCTTCTTGTTTGTTTTTATTCCTTGTTGTTTTTTCATTGGTTATAGTAGGATAATGTATTTGACAATAAAACAGATTAATTAAAATAAGAAAAGCAATTCATTGTTAAAAATATATCAGGCTGTACCGTATGAAATGTCAGTTTTGGATTTGTCGATTTCCTTCAAATGTCTTGAAACTGTCGAGGCTCCTATTCCGAGTTCTTGGGCATATTCCCTAGTGTTTTTAATTGCTTATAGTAGTCAAATGTATTTGTCAATAAAACAGGATACGTAAAATTAGAATCAATATTTTGTTTGTTAGAATTCGAAGATGCCGTATGAATATCTAGATTACAGTACTGGTGTTGATTTCGTTCTTTAGAATTATTCTTGGTATTCCCTATTTTCATCTGTTAACCATAGTTTTTTATTGTTAGTAGGTTTTTCTTATTGATTATAGAATATAAATCTATTTGGCTATAAAACAGGATACGTAAAATTAGTGACAATATTTCGGAGATTTCTGAGCGAAATACTTTTAAGATTTTCTACCACCACGAACGGCTTTTTTCCTCTATTTTTATCCACTAGATAGGCTTTATTTTGCATATTATTCTATATAAGTTTTATTCAGCAGGGGATTCTGATGAAATGTCGTGTTTTTGCTGTGGATTTTAAATACGATGTATCTAAGATTGGATAACATTAGCGAGTCTACATAGTTAAGAACCGACGACGGAGGATTACTTCTTGCTATGATTTAGTCTACATATGTATATTAAGTCCTAAATCCAAAAAATAAACCACAACGGTTAGATACTATGAGCGAATATGGCGGTTCAATGCCCGTAGAAGCAGAAGTTCCGCAGGAAATTTACCTGCTAAGAGTTAATCCTCAAGAGCTGTAAATATACCCCAGGTATCTGCCGACACAAATACAAAGCCTAGGCGGAGAGCACCCCAAAAACACAGATCCAAACATAGGTTATATACTAAATATTCATAAAGACTACTTAGTTGTAAACCGATTCATCAATTAGCAATCAATAGTTTTCAACAAATGTTATATACTAAATATTGATAAGAAGTATTTAATTAGAAAAAAAACAATATTCCACAAGACTTGTTTTTGGTCCATTTGTGTCTACTCCATAGACTTAATTAGGTATATTATTCTATTTTAGTTGGGCAACTAAACTTTGTTTTATTTTGTTAAATAAAGTTTTTTTTCTTGACGAAGTTATTCGTCAAGACTTTTATTTGTCCTTGTGTATTAACTAGATAGGTTTTATTCGGCATATTATTCTATATAGGCTATATTAGGCAGGGTATTCTTCTCAATCTTGTGTACTTCTTCTTGATCCTTCTGTACATGGGCGTATATAAAAACAATTTCGGGGGGGGGGCTGAGACCATTTCCAGGGTATGGAATACAAAATATTTAGAGCTTGGAATAGTTTTAGGCAACTAAAACGCTATTACACGTAAAATAAAATATGTTTTATGAACTAAGTGATCTTATTTAATTTATTTATAAGGGTTTTACGAGAAGTTTTTATCATCAATTCAAAATTTCGGGAGGGGCTGCAGCCCCCTCAGCCCCCCCCCTCATATACGCCCATGCTTCTGTATCCACTAGAAAGGCTTTATTAGGCATATTTTGTATTGATTTATAGACCTTTGCTTTAGAATGAGAGCCAGATTCTGTAATTTCCGCTTCTGTGTAAAAGTTAGCTACTGTCGGTGTCCCTGACGCCTTAATATCACTTTTATTCGAGATGTTCGAGAGGATTTTGACAATTTTCACGAGATATATAAAAAAAATAAGTTTATTTCTTTTCTAAGCTTATCAAATGGCACTAGGGACATGAACGGAACCGTGCTAAGATGCTGCAGTTCCTGCGAGTCGGCCTTTTTATTTTATTTTTTTTTTTTTTTGTTTTTTTTTGTTCTTTTAATAATTCACTTTTCAGTTAATTTACATTTGATTTATGTTATAATATTATGACTATATTTATTCTAATCATAAGCGGAAGGATTTTATTTATGTAATATTAGTTATATTATTTATTTCTCATATACAGATATTGTTATTTTGCAACTTATTTGCTCATTATAGTTTGTTCATATTAGTAAAATAGTAGAAATATATACTATAACAGTTAAGCAGTTATAAAAGTTAAAATTACTAAAAATAGGACTAACTAAATAAATATGTAAGCCAACTCCTTTGCTAAGGAGAACTCCTGTATAGCAAATAAAATAATAAAAAAAAAAAAAAAAAAAAATACTTTATACTTAATGAAAATAAGAAAAAAAGTAGTTGGCTCCTGAGGAAGTTTAAAAATTTTGAGGGGCAGTAAATGTGTTAAGCCGCTATATTTTTTAAAATGATTAAAATATAAAAATTTTGAAACTGGGAGACCTGATTGGGCTTTTTCATTTGTTATGAAACCTGGATAATTTCTGGATTTTTATTTTAGCGTCCATTCTGTTTCGAAAAATCCTTCATTCCAAATTTTCAATTCACATGTAAATTTTTATAAATTATGAAAACTATTTGAACTCGGAAAAATCTTTCATATTTCTTTGACTTACACAAAACGTATCATTAATTAATCAAAAATTGATTCCCTCCTTTAAAAAATAGAGAGAAAAAGGAACTTCAAATACTAATTAATATTAAATGTAATTTAATTAAGGCTACGTTTATTGTAAATGTGAAAGGTCTTTGAGTAAGGGTTTATACAAGAGGGCCCCCCCCCTATTGATTCTGTCAATATGTCATCCGTGACAGTATTTTCATTCATGCCTCTTACAGGCCGACTTCTGCCCTTTAGCGCGTCATAGCCATTCCATTCATAATCAATTCCATAGATAACCTATTCCTACGATTCCTTACTATTATAATTGAAAATTTATGTGCAGTCTAAATATATAAACTCTATGACACATGTATCATTATGCCATGATTGTTTTTTTTTTTTTATCATTTCGTACTTCGCGTTCGTTCTTTATGTTCCATTGTTCGGTCACATCGTTTTCCTATAGTCTTGTTGTTAAAATAAATTTTGAACCAAATCTAAAATTTTTTTCATTTGCAGGCAGAAGGTCAATGAATAATATTTCAGATGTGAATGGAACAAAGGGAAAAATTTAATTAAAATGAAAATTGATGATTTATTGAATGTTAAATTGGTAGCTATAATAAACAAATAAGTATAAGGACCACATTTTTTTTTTAATTGGTTGACTAATCTTCCTCTGAATAATCGAATTTTATGTTTGGACACTATCGATAATTTAAACAGCTGACTAAGACGTTGCTTTGTAGATGATCATTTTAAACGTGAGAAATGTAGCCGATTATGCGCCTTCGTTCGATTAGGATGTATTTAGTTTTGAGACTACTCAAGAGGAATCAGATCATGCGAAATATTTAGAGTTATTTTGATTTGTTGACGATAATGTTAATTTGAAACTGTATTCTTTGACCTCCTGCCTACTCATGAAAAATTGCATAGTTTTTATGTGGCGGAGTGAATAGCTTCCCGGAAGGTAACCGGTAGACAGCCCGTTGCAAGATGAGACTGGAATCGGTTAGGCATAAAAAAGGAATAAAAATATCGGAAAAGCGATTTTAAAATTGATCTGCAGTCCAATAAGGCCCCATGGCTGGAACAATTGTTAGGAGACGTAACGTCACGAGCCGTAAACGTTTCTTTGAGGTAAATCGCTTCGAACTGTGTAGATTGAAGGACTTAGCAAGATTAAGGAGGAGGCGGTGAAGGGTTACCTGTAACGTACAGAGTTCTGGCCAGATATTCGAAGTTCTCGTCGCTAATAAGTTTGAACAACTTACTCTCTTCCTTCCCTAATCAGCAGTCAATCCAGTAGTATTCAATAATATCATATTTTAGCGATGTCTAGTCTTGTAAAAATGTTTAGGTTAAATAATAAGATCTGAAACGAATTCCGATCCACTGCAGGCTGCTGGTTATTAGTTCCTTCTCATCCTTCAGATCTGGCCCTTTACATTGTCATTATTATTGTTCAGTCATGCATTCGAACTTTCAAAAGTAGCATTTGTTTATAGTGCTTCGTTTACTAATTCCTACTATAATAGATTCCAGGAGATTTTTACGGTCTTATCCTTAAAAAGTAATAATCCTTAAAAAGTAAAAAAGTATTAATCCTTTGGGATTTGAACCAACATCACTTAGCATAAAATATTCACAAATTAATTTACATACACGAGATCATCGAATGATACAATTATTTGTTGGTTTTCACCCAATGGATCCTAACTATTTATTATTTAAGTCAAATGGGATAATATTTGAATTAATCTATATGAGAAATTGGCAAGGCAAATGACAAATTGTAAGCAATATTGTGTGTATGTTGGAAATAAAAACGAACAGCTTAAGCTGCATATTATGATCGATCTTCGAACTCCCTCGGGTGATATTTGGTGCATCCGGAAAGCTTTTAGCTTAAGTAGGAGATAACCTTAGCTTGGATTAGTAGCTCCAAGTTACCCGCCGCCAAAACTAGTTGGCAATGTGTCAAACTGTGCGGGCTTAACTTTAACCCAAACTCGTGCTCTGTCTCTTCACACCAGAATGAGGGGAAATTATAAACAGATTTCCACTGTCAACCACATATTGTTCCCACTATAAACAATGCAACATACCTTCCCATTATGAATGAAATTCTCAAAAGAAAAATCAAGTAATTACGCTTGGCCCATGTTGAGTAATCAATACAAATATAATTTAATTGATTGTAATAAAATTAAACAGGGGGTCATTTGAGCCAGATTATGTTTAGCAATTTTCTTATATACTCTAGCACCATAGATACAATACTAATATTAGGGTCCCTATAGCAGAGGAAATAGAAAACCTACTCCGACAGAGGCTCTGAGGAGCTCCTCTATCGAGCTCCTCAGGGCACAACAGCCCCTTGACCTGATAATCTTCAATATCCTTTAAATGAAGGCCAGGTACCATAAGGTTAGAATGGATCCCAGAGATGAGAGGAAAACGCCATTCTCGTTTGAAAGGGAGCACAACCAATCCACGGGAATGCAGTTCGGAGTCAAGAATGTCCCAGAGACCTTCCAAAAACTAGTGGACGAGTTCCTCACGAGTTCTGCCAGGGCTCCATGGATGACCTCCTGGACTTCAGCAGGTAAGCGAAAAAGCAGGCACACCATCTTCGAAAAGTGTTCCCAGGCCTTGAGAGATCTTACTGACGCTCTCGGCAGACAAAATCCGCAAAGGGCTGACGAGTGTCACGTTCCTCGGACTCACTATAACTCCAGAATGAATCAGACCGGACCCGTCACTGTCAACAATGAAACCCCCACGAATGTGAACGAAGTGCGGTGGCTGATAGGTGCATTACACTATAATCAACGGTTCTTCCCCGACTTGGCAGCGAAGCTGGCAGAACTTAACGAGGTGCTCTGGAAAGGAAAAAAGATTCATAGAACGCAGGAAATGTGACGACGTCCGTTGCACTGTTACACTAAGAGCTACTGCTTGCATTCCCCGACTACTAAAAGCAGTTCATGCTAACAACCGACGCGAGTAAAGACGCACTAGGAGGCAGTACTTAGCCAGGAGTGGCCGAGGGAGAGCGGCCGGTGGTCTGCATTAGTCGCCACCCCACACCACCCGAGAAGTACACCACTCGAAAGAACGGCTGCTCCAGTATAATTGCAAGGTAACAAGAAAGTCCAAAGTTCTGGCCGAATGGTTCTAGTGCCTCCAATACACAAATATAAGAGCAGGGACAGTTCTATGGGTAGTTCTTCAATCATTGGAACCCGGATGAAGAATCAGGCACCGCAGGTAAAGAAGTCGAGTATGATGACACGGCGGTTAGCCAGGCCTCAACACAGGATAGAGACTATTGCCGAAACGGACGATGTGGTCGTCAAGAAGAAATGTCACATTATCTGGAAATCCACAACAACCAAGTTAAATATGGCCGGAAACCGTAATCCAGCCATCCTTGCACCATCTGTGACACAATAACTGCAGCAAATATCGTTATTGGTCGCCTATTTGAGTATGCATCTAAAGTAACGACGTTTTAGAAATTGGTAATATGAGTTACTCGGAGAAATCTGTGTGCCTAGGAACGGATCGGCTTGAATCGGAACACTGTGCGTTGTACTTGCCTCGGAGAGGCCGTAACCTCAGATAGACCTCATGCTAGCCCAACACCAAGGTGAGTAACAAGATGAAGTATGACCGATTACCGCCACAAGCGAAACAGGCAGAGATCATCACACTACGGAGTCCACTTCTAGAAGTGCAGGCTACTCACTTGGCAGGGAAATTTCTTGGACGTCTTTCGCAAAGAATTACCAATTTCTACCAAACCCGTGGCAGAAGTTTTCCTCAGTCTTTTACGATGTAGCTCAATTTACAGGACCCCAGAGAACCGGGATTCACAGGTTGCGGCCGGGTATTCTGGAACGAGGCAGTGCGCGATCTCCTACAGAGATGTCAATACATCGCTTAGCAACTCCCAGCAGGAATGGAACGGCTTATCGGGCATGGATGCAATGTAAACAGCAATTGTGATGTACGACTCATCAGCATACTCCTCTAGAGAGTTCACGCCTTTTCAGGTCCATTTTTGCATGCTGAAGATGGGCCGCAACGTGCGGAACTCAGCATGTGAAGATGACACTGTTGTAGCGGTAAGACATGCACTGGCGCATCAGAGTACACAATAAACCCCAGTCCAACGTACGGAGAGAAAAATATACCAGTGTCAAACGACACAACACATGAAACAACCCACCGGACAGAAAAAGACGTTCACAGTCGTCACCCATCAGGAAAGGAAAGTTGTGACGCTGAGGTCGCAGGATCAAGAGAATCACTCACTTGAAGCAGCTGAAGATCCCAGCCAGCCCAATCCACAACCTACCTGACGGTGTAGTGTCTTTGTGCACTAGGAATATGAAAGATACCATTTGTTTTTCTTTCTTTCTATCGGCATTCTTCTAGTTTGTACTGTGTCTGACTGAATATAAGGCACTATTTTATTTTATTTGTTTTATTTTTATTTATAAATTGTATTGTTTATATATTATTTTGCATGTATATTGTGTGTATATTCAATTTTTTTTTTTTTTTGGTTCTATTATTTATGTAGTATTTTCTTATCTATTCTATATAGTAAGGTTTTCGGGAGATCCCGGAAATTGGGGGGAGGAACTGTTAAGAGGAAGAGAGAACAGCCAGATGTATATATACAGCTGGGCTTATATAAGCCCGGCAGGATTAAATAAAGTTAGTTGCTTCTTAACGTTTGTAGTGAATTTTAGAAGCAATTTTAATCTACTATATATTTGTCAACTACCACTCACTCACTCACTCACTGACTCACTCACTGACCTATCATAGCCCAGCCCAAGCCGCTCGACAGAAAATTTTGAAAATTTTGCATGGACACTCCCTATATAACGTAGGCACTCACTAAGAAAGGATTTTTTGATGTTCGAATTTTTAAGTATTTTTAGAGGGGTTTAAAGTTTGAGTTGGTTAGAGCATGCAAGCCTAGACAGCAAGCGTTGCTAGGACGATAACAGAACAGTTGTTACCGTACATTATCTATTTCATAGTATTATTTTTAATTGAGATTCATTTCCACTATGATGGCAGTCCTTGAATTACTAGAAATAAACTGTCACTCCTTGAGTTTTGATTGCGTTTCTTTTCTCCCTGTTCCCGTCAGATAGGCTTGCCATATTTTGGAGAGTTAAACCGAGACACATTAATATGGGATGGGCATACCAAGGGGGGTTGAGAATAAAAACAGTACAAATTATAAGCAAAATGGTGAGTTTTAAGCCTAGCAAGTAACGGGAAGGGGGGATCCTCAACTGTTAGTCTACCCAAACCTTAAAAATAAGAACGGAACTTTTTTTGCTACTTGATTTTCTTAAAAAATCTCTCAGCCAAATAGTAGTGTCTGGCAGCGCTGTGCAGGTAGTTCCAGCGTTTTACAGTTAGATCTTTGACACTGTGAGCAGTAGTAAAAATGTTGATTGTAGAAAAGTAACCGTTTTATAAAAGATTCTTATAAACATGAATTCATTACTTTTTACATCTTACAGCCTTTTCCGGGACATTGATAAAACCGAGCGGGACACCAAAACAATTGCAAAATACCGGGACAGTCCCGGACAAACCGTGATGTATGGTAAGCCTATCCTTAGAGTTTTCTAGGTGAGGCAATAATATCCGGAACCCTTGCACAGCCTCCTCGCCTATAACCATGGTAATGCTCGCAAATATAATGGGTGTTTCCAAATAACTTTTTGGAAACATAAACTTTTAAATTTTAACGCCCATTGAATATATATAGTATGACAGGAACCGTGTTATAATAAACTGCACAAATTTGTTTAGTAACGTAATTTTAATAAAACATTATTTAACGCAATAAAATAACTACTTATCTGCCGTGACGAAGCACGGGTATTCAGCTAGTTATTGCAATGTTTAATTTTATTGTATACCTCAGTATAAAAGCATTATTCAGTTTTAACATTATTGTCCCTTTGCGAGATAATTGAGGCGGTCAGATTTTTTAAAATTATAAAATATTCTTCTTGGCATGTCTAATAGAATAAAGAGAAAAATAATGCTACAAAAATTAAATTCTCAATTTCAAAAAGTAATGTCGAAATTATGAATTTTATATTCTCAAAATCATACCGTCCATATTTCACGTGAATTCATATATAACTTTTTAATAGCGCTATAAAATTTTTCCCTCAGTTTAAAAATCATTACCGTACACATTTTTTAATTAACAACAAAACCAAACAGGATATACACAAGATGTTTCCAAATAGACGTTGGAGCAGCTCTCTCAAACTGATTTCAGTTGTCAAGTGCGTAGCTGCTTCACAACCAGTATAATATTGTACGCGTCAGTTTTTTTTATCTGGTAGTCACAATTGGATTATTTTGTTGGTCTCCCATTTTATTATTCGAAACATCCATGATTTATTTTTCTTCGTCTAACAATTAAATAGTGCCACATAAACTAAGTATTTTACAATATTTGTTATTAATATAATTATATTAGAAAAAAATTAGAAATATATTAGAGTAAATTAATGTTCAAGGTTTATGTACTTTTAGTTTATGCAGTTTTTTCATTGGTTGAACCTACATTTAATTGTAAACATAATACATAATTCAAGCAATTCTTATACTTTATAAAGTTATTGTCTAACCTTGTTTTGGATGGAAATGGCATATAATAGAAATCACCTTACGATCATACTTAAGAAGTGTGTTTATTGTGCGTGTTATTAATTAATTTTGTTTCATTCAACCTTTTTTGGGGTATGTAAACTTGCAAGCAAATATCCATCCGACACCTGGCATATATATCCTGCGAGAAGTGTCAGATGTAGACACGCCCTTAGCAGTCTTATGTAATGGGATAAATATTCATTGGAAAATATAATCAATCGGTATATTAGAATAGGTGATGTACGCCGAATCTTATGTGCCGCTAGAGACGTTGTATTTTCATCATATATATATATATATATATATATTGACGACTAGTTTACTAATTTTTACTTCACATTTTACCAAGCTGGTGTATTTTCTTTTTAAGAAAGAATGCTGCCAACCCTGGTGGGAACCACGGTGTGCTCAAGCCTTAGAGCTCAGACTCCAGCGAAATATAAGATACTAGCTGTTACCCGGTGTGCAATGCTACACCTACTTTATATTAAATATCTGTAGCCGGGCTTACCATGCATATTAAATAGTTGTAACCCAGCTTCCATGGTACGCGTACTTTATATTATATATTTAAAAAAATGAATGATTATATTATATTGGTCCAAATTATGAGAATATAAGATAATAAATTGAGAGCTCGGCTGAAAAAGTTATTTTCCATTTTTTTTTAGAGAAAGTGGGGTGGAAATTAAATTGATCCTTATTTTTTAAAAAGTACCCTTACTTTTAAAATGGTATTACAATTAAGTGATTCCAAATAATTTAATTGCAATACCGTTTTAAAGAAAATCCAAACCAAACTCCCTGTGTTTAATTTTTTTAAAGAAAAAAAAAATATGTGGTCCATAAATAAGTATTCATAAAAAATAGCAATACAAATGAGGCATTTAATTAAGGTTATGATTAGTTATAAGTTGTCATAACCTACAACTGAAACTATATTCTTTATTTTCATTGATTTTTTTTTAAATATATTTATTTATTTTAAGGGCTTCACATCTAAAGCTAAAACCTCAACCTTGCGCAAATATAATATTAATATGTTATATTGTTTACCTGTTCATGTAATAATCCGTAACTGAGTTTTTTTTATGAATGAAAAAGTAGGTAAGTCGTGCAGAGTTTATGTTATGTATGCCAAAAGGAAAGTTTTAAAAACATAGTTTGTTGTTTCAAATACACTTTCACATATTTTTGTTCACTTTTTTTTCCTTTCTATTAAAGCTTCTGTTTCAAATTTTATGGTTCATGCACTCTTCTATAAGGATAGTCCTTCTATCATAGGAAATAGGGGCCTCTAAGAATAAAAACAAATTTAAGATATTTTTCTTGTAGTTATGGACAACAATGAATTAAAGGTATTTGGGAGTTTCAATAACGACATTGACTTGGCGAGCAACAATATTTTTACCAGAATTGCAACCGTATTTAAACATTTAGTCCAAGAGCTGGTAACACACTTTTCAAGTGTTTTATGTGCCTTGAAATTGTCGTATAGTGGGTCTCTAGTGTAGATAAAAAGTTAAGTATATGGTTGCTGGACATACCTTGAAACACCAGGTACTGCGCATGGTAATCACTATGGGCCAAAAATAGTGTTTTATTCAGAAGCCATAAGTGTTCAATGTAAAATTAAGGCAATTCTATAATGAATAATATATAAGGCAGACACTTTTAAGTGGGATACATATAAAAAAAAAAAAAAAAAAAAAAAAAACCGAAGTGGGTTTTTTGTAATATTAAATGAAGTCTCTTCTTCACACTGCTATTTAAACACCATAATTGAAAATAATTACAAAAGGGCAGACACTTTTTGTGAGGTTTAGTAATCAGCAAACATGAAAATAAATTCAGCCGATGATAGACTGCAATACACTGTGTGTAAGAGTGAGTGAGAGCACCAATCATCTGGACAGGACAGTTGTGGCTGTTCTAGAAATAAAGCAACTTGCCTTAATTATACATTAAAGATTGTTGGCTTCTGAATAAAATACCATTTTAGTGACATATTTTTTTAACACCTTTCCCCTATGTGCAGTACCTGGTGTTCCAAGGTATGTCCAGGCTACACTTATATGCCTTACCTATCCACGACATGCAATACACCAAAATTCCAAGGTGCATAAAACACTTCATGAAATGTGCGTTACCAGCTCTCCGACTAAATGTTGACAGTCAGAGAATATAACTATCTCAGACAAAAGAAAGCATATGTCAGAATATAATGATTAAATTATTATGGATATTAAATTAATAAAAAATTGCATGGAAAATTTAATTACTTATTCATTTATTAGAACACCACAATTCACGTGACTTCCTCTTCTTATAAAAATAATATTTTAATACATTAATTTATCTGGAAAAAAAATAGCATGCATTAAGAATAACTTTATTAAAAAAAAATTAAAGTGAGGCTGCCCAAATTAATAGGGTTGCTAAACCATACAGCTCTTGTAACAATAAAATAATGTTTCAAAACGTGGTGAAAATTAATTCATTTATATACATTCATTTGTATGATTATAAACATTTATGTAATTTATTATGTACATCTATCTATATGCGAATAAAAAAATAAGTTAAATATAACAACATTTAATATAATATTTTAATAATATTTGCATATGTATGTGAGAGAATTAATTTAAAGTTCATAAATTTAAGTCCTTTACAAAATCCCATTTAGAAGTTATTATTTGTTCTGGTTTCCTAACAAAATTTTTACTACCATATAAATTAAAGTTAGAAACATCTGGTTTCTTTCCAAAACAGTTTTCATAGGGTATTTTATTGTCAATGGTGTTAGCTAAAGAGAGATTTTTCAAATAAGTTGCTGCACAGACCATTTCTGGCCAACATTTTTTTCTACAATAGCTTCTGCCAGTAAACAATGAGATATATTCATAATTGTTCTAGTAAATCACACCATTTAATTCATGAACATATGAGGGACAGGGATTAATTATGATACCCTTTTTTTTTTTGGTAGTCATAATTCTTACTATTTAAATATTCCTTACCAATGTCATATCTCACAATACCAATTCTCTTATTTCCTAAGTTTTCAACCTCATTTACTTATTGAACAAAGGAATGAAAAACTTCTGTTTTAGGTTTAATAGTTTAAATCCTAGCAATCTTACTATTTATTTGAGTGAGACCGGGACAAAGGGAATTCATCACTAAACACTTAAATAACAATAAACAATACTGAACAATTATGAAGAAATTAACATGAGAGCAATCTTACTATAATCATCTATAAATGAAACAAAATATTTTTCACCTTTGAGACTCATAGTTAAAAAAAGGTCCACATCAGTGTAAACAATTCCAAAATACTTTTAGCCTTGTTCTTATTGTTATTTACACACTTCATCAGTTTCAATAAAAAAGTTAAGTGTTTTTCCACATACTAAAACCCTCTCCATCAAATACCAGTACATATTCATTTATTCATTAAACAGAAAAGCGAGTGAGGGATACCGAATACTATAACCGACATTGCAACCTTCCTTTACTAAAGAGATAAAAAAACTCTCTCAACAAAAGTATTGAAATTATTAAAGTTCTGAATAGAAACATGAACACTTAATTATATTATATTAGTCCAAATTATGATTAGATAAACACAGAACATTTTTATGATATACTTATTTATACGATATTAGTCTATATTCTGGTTAGAGCAGTGTTGCCCTAGGCAATCAAATCAAAATTGATTTAATATGAAGAAAACTGATCTGATATTAAGAAAATTAATCTTAAAAAATATGATATTTTATTATATGATATCTTATATGATATTTGTCCAAACTCTGAGAATATAAACCTACTATTTAGATAAACAAACAAAGGTTTTGTATTGCACTTCTTCTTAGAAGGAGGGGCAACACTGGAAAGAAAATGCCGATTTCTGACTATAAACTCTTCTGTAAATGACAGTTTCGAACTCGTTACTTCCAAACTATGAATCCTAGAAGATTTTGAGCTAGACTACGAGATTTCCCGGATCAAGACGTATCTATGTGCGAAGTTTGGTCAATATCAGTCAAACGATGTGGATTTGTATAAGGAACAAACAAACAGACACGTGATTTTTATATATATAGATGATAAGCTTCTAAATAGTATATAATAATTTTAAAATATAAGAAAAATAAGAAGCTTTTCAATAAAATCCGTATTATTATTGTTGGCAAATAAGTCAGGCTTTTCGGTTCTTTAGTTTTTAGAGGTAAATAGGCAGAGACGAAGAGAATTGAAACAATGGAAATGTTTTCTCCAGTAACACTGAAATTGGTTTTATTTTCTCCTTCTGTTAGGATTTCACGGTCAACTCTCAGTTTCATTCAACACATTGTTTTAGATTTTGTATTTCTATTTCACTGAAGAGTTTAAGAATTCATTCTCATTTAGCTAACTCGACCGAAGTGCTAGCAAACATAATATAAATATTCTACAAATCTAACATACATCGAATTTAAGTATGTATGTATCTGTATCTGTATGTATTGGTTAAATAATTTATTTTCTTGACATTCTTTGTTTTTCCTTGACACATTTCTGGCAGCTATAAAAAAAAAGTACTTCATAAAAAAAAATTAAATTAGCAGACCTATAAGGCCTTTACTACCTTCTGTTAACAACTCGCATATGTCATAGAGTAAATTCACGTGATGTCGTCTCATGCATTCTGTAAGTGAATGTTTTGTCGTTCTAAGTCTCGGCATTAAGTAACTGTGAGTAAGTCGCGCATGACCAATCCTTAAGCGGGTCAAAACCACTTCGTCTCTTCGGTTTCCATGAGAACTGTTTGGCCGCTCTTTCAATGTATGTTTAATAGAACGTACATAACGAACTAGGACATACTTCGGGACATTACAGACCTACTTACTGGTAGCAGTCACCATGTTGACAACATTATTACACACTTGAAAAAAATTAACATATATGACAAAATATGAGAACATTCACAATTTTTTTTTATTTCAAAAATTTAGGCTAGTTTATTTTATTTTTTTATTGTTATTTTTTTTTACGGCGCATCGTCAAATCTTGGCCCTTAGCGCCGACGTCCAGGGTACAGCCAGGAATTTTCTCAGCCCTGAGATAAGAAAATTCCGGTCGCCGGTGGGGATCGAACCCACCATTTCCCGCTTATGAGTCTAGCGCGCTAGCCACTATACCACGGGAGACCCCTAGTTTATTTAATGTTTAAATTATTTCTTGTGTTTTCTATAGATTTTTTTCTTTAATTTAATTTATTTATTTATTTATTTTTACTTATTTTTTATTTTTAAACATTTTACTTAGATTGGTGATTTACTGACTTGGTATTGAAAATATCACTATGAGCAGCACTTAAGTGCAAAAGGGCGATTCGATGCTACTCATTAATAATAGAACGGAGTTTATTTTCAGTCAGTTGTGTTCATGAACTTCGTCTGAATAGTGCTATAATGTATCTTGTTCTATTTGTCCAGTCTTGGTGGGATAATATTGTTATTTCTACGTTTGTTTGTTGTTTCGCTGTTTTAGCAGGTACTGAAAATGTGAAAGTGAAATTTGAGCAAAGGATCAGTTGACGATTAATTAGGAATTTATAAGTACAATTCATCAGAAACGTTTTGTTTTTTTTCTGTTAAAAAAATTACAAGATGTAAACATTTTTTTTTTTTTTTTAGTTAAGAGTTAGTTGAACAGTATTTCTCAGAAATGTTGCGTCCACTTAACAACTTTCTGGGGAAGGTGTTAGTATTAGAGCTCCTGTATATCAGACTTTCATATTTATTTTTTATTTTAGACGTTAAAAGTTCATGTTCAATAAAACAACTCAACCTATAGCCAAGAAATTGGTATAAAAAAAAACAGATACATATACCAATAAAAGCAGTTACCTATACCACTATAGTTCGCTTCAGTTGGGAAGTGGAACAGAAGGAAAACACAGAACCAGTTCACATGAAAGCAATTTAGTGGCTCAATGGAAAAATTGTCGGAAAAGCAGCGATCCGTGAAGAAAAGCTCTCCTTATCCGGTCGAAGAGGTGGGGGAAGCAAACAGCGGAAAAAATGCAATATCTGCCAATTGGGTTGGGAGAGGTTGACTTTTTCGATAAATTCTCTTCGAACGAAAGTCCACGTTTCGATTCAACCTTCGTCCGAACAATTCAACAGATAGAAAAAAAAACATAGTTCCGAAAGTTTTTATTATAAACCTAATGTAATAATAAATGCAGGTACATTTACTGAAAAGCATTTTGTTAACTAACCGATATTATTAATAAAAATATACAATCAGTACAAATAAAGATTAAACAAATTTTTCATGACGGTCATTTTCATAATATCTGGTTAAACCGAAATCCAAACCTTAATGAGAAAATCTGATGGCGTTAATAATTAAATATAAAGACAAAAGAGAACTCAAACTTCAGTTTTTTACGAAATTTGTAATGTAGAGGTATCTATTGTTTCGTGAGGGGTAAAGTATTGACATAAATTATAGATACGGAATTTATCTGCTACCACATTTATGCTTTTTTCATCCCATGAAGAAGTAGCCTTGAAAACCAGAATTTAAATTTTTCCCTGAACACCTTTCATTACTACGTACTATGTACACATCAAGTGGTAAAACACAAAGTGGCCTGTAGGGTCTATATATGAGTAACAAAACAAATCAGGGACATTACATGTGAGTGAATCAATGCAATCCACCGTGAAGTGGAGCATTGTTAAAATAAAAATTAACCCGAAACTATTCCCCTCCCCAGAAGTTCTGTTGAGGACTTCCTGTTATAGCCAGAGAATTCATTGTTACTTCCAGCGAGCAGGACCATAAAACAGACAAGCCAAATAAAAATAATATTAGAGTTATAAAACCGTTCCTATTTTCGTTGGATGATCGTAAAGTTCCCCCATTTCTTCCTGACGAGTCATGGAATGAGAGACATCCAGTTTTACTTTGAGTATTTCCTGGAACGACTTGCCAAGTCCTCTCTTTATAAGCAGCCAATAAAGCTAAGACTTAAGACTGCTTAACTTCACAGCTACGGAGGCTGTAACCTTTCCCCAAACGAATAGCGACTTCGCCTACTCCCTCGGAGGAAGTCCTCGTTTCCTAATCAGAAACCTTGATTTGTGAAGTCGACCAGAAGCAGTAGATATTTACCTAACAGCTGTGTTTATTGTTTTTTTAGGGCGTTTTCTCCCTCCCCCCATAGGTAGGAAACAACTTATGAGGTGGAACTCATGACGCAACCCGAAAGAGCCTGAACGGCGTTTTAAAAACAGTGGTTTAAATTTGCATTATATATATATATATATATATATAGCCAGGAAAGATGCTTACTTACATATAAGAAAAATATAGAATATCTAATACGAGCGTATTGCGGGCCTGACAACCAGTAGTCCTCACAGAAGCATTTCCTTCATACTCAGAGTCTGATGAAAATTAAAATCGCTATCAGATTTACAAGCCAGTAATTCCAATAATTCTTCATCAGTATAAACTTTTCTAGAGATATTGAGACAATAAATGACAGAGATAAAGAATGTCAGTAAACTTTATAAAACCAGGGAACAGACTGAAGGCTAAAACTGCAAGGCATAAGGGCATGTTTAGTCATAAAGTCAGGTAGACAAAGGACAAGGGGTCGTAATGGGTACGTACAAGTGTATAAAATGAATTTACATGAACTGTGTGGCAAGGAAAAGCACTACAATATGTCCCATCAACCAGTAGATGGAGCAGGAGGACAGAACTAATAACAAAACTATAGTCCTCTAACACTGAAAGTAAGAAACTAATATATCAGTCTACAGGCCACGGGGATCGACGCGCTCCGAGCTGATTTATCAGTTTACAAGCCACAGGGATCGACGCGCTCCGAACTGATATATTAGTCTACAGGGCAGTGGGAACGGTGTGCCCCAAACTGATTTATCAGTCCACAGGCCACGGGGATCGGCGCGCTCCGAACTGATATGTCAGTATACAGTCCCAAATGGGTTAATATCCATTATTTTTTTTTGTGTATAACAACAATGAGGATATTAACGCCGGGCGCTCTACAGGTTGCCATCCTTTTACAATGCACAGCATGTGTTCGGACACCCATTCAGGTTCTGGTTACGCCCGACGTTGGTTGACTTCGTTGAAATATCCATAATTACTTTTTCATTTTTTTTAATGGATTTAAAGGGTGCATTTAACCCCCCTTCGAGGGGAAGGAATAATTTAAATTTTAAAACCCAATTATAAATATCAGAGATTTTTAAGGAGGTTTACTTACAGGATATTATGATATTCTAAACAAATCTGGGCTGATGCCTTCTATCTATATGTACAGGGAATCTAATTGCCATCTAAGGCATGGCTTAGCACTCATATCCTCAACATAAATTATAGATTTCCCGATAACTCAAAAATATGTAAGTAAGTAATTTTTCTTTAAATAATATAAAAAAACAGTTGTAAGGAAAATTCCGACCTTGATAAATAAATATTTGAAGGAAATAAGTTATGCGAAGAAAATTCTAAGATGAGTAAAGAGGAAAGTATTTAAATCTCTTGCAGCTGTATTAACTCTTAAGTTGTATTCTTGAAGCTGTTTAGCTACTTTTCAATGGAATTAATTATTAAAAATTTAAGTACGTTTAAAAAATAGAAAATAGCTCTTTAAATTTTTAACTTTAAAACAGACAGATTTTTAAAGATAAAAATGTAAAGAGCTATGTTCTATTTATGAAACGTACTTCAATTTTTAATAATAAATTCATTTAAAACACACAACAACGATTTCTTCAGGGATCATAAACAAAAAATGATAGCAACTTTATTTTCTTTAGCACAAAGCGCTATCAACAGGTAGAGAATAATAATAATGCATGAAGTGAAAAGTGAAAAAAGGAATTATGGAAGCTAGAAGAAAACACGCTAAAAGATATTTATATTGGGTTACATTTGAAAATGACTATAACCGCTTGTTCTTTCATATTTGCCTTTCAAAAGAACATACCTACCACAGTAGTTGAATGATATGCTGCTCATTGAAGAGAAAGGCTCCTGACAAGATTCATTTAAAAATAATTATTGGCATTAGCAGACTCATGTAATATTATACTGCTTATTAATGGGAACGTATATGTTCGCGAATAATCTATGATGATTACAACTATCACAGATTATACGCTTCTCAAAGAAATGGCGTTAATGACCGAAAAGGTATTACACGCCAAAAAAAACAAACAAACAAAAAAAGATTTATTTATTAATGAGCGACCGTAACTAAAAAAATAGAAGAACATCTGCTCTTAGAAAAAAAGAACATCTGCTCTTAGTTGGGTCCTGATTTACTAAAATAGTTTGCTAATATTAAATTCATCGATTTTCTCCCCCTTTATTCATCGTCTGAAATTGGTTAACCGTAAAATTGAGTTAGTTTCAACCAATTACAGCACGTAAAGGCGAATCTATAGGCAACTTTCCACAAGCCAATATTTACATTGCCTTTGTTCGCTAAAGGACATCAGGAGTCGACATCTAATTAAATCTGCTCAATAGAATATCGTGGAAGTTAGGAACGCCACACGAGCAGGATCACAAGACTCACGTCTGCCTAAGTATACACAGGTAACATTAGTCTACGTTCCTATGTAGACAATCTGATGCCAAAACGTAATATTAAACCAAAGGGCGAATGTTGTGTCTGTCAATTTACCTCTCGGTTTTCCTGGCAATTACGTATAAATGGCAGAAGCCGCTTTAGCTTGTTTCATCCCTCCCTTCATAGGGAGAAACCCCGCTTATGAGGTTGACCTCATAACGTAATCCATTCATGACCATATATATATATATATATATATATATATATATATATATATATATATATATATGAATTGGGTAGAAAAATCTGTCCTCTAATTAGAAATGTCTCTCTTAAGTATATTAGTTCTCTAACAAAGGAAAACGAATAAAACCGTTTCCAATGCGGTGATATCTGAGTCCGTTTTTGAGAAAACTGGTAACAAATAGTTTTTCACATGAATTTTCGGTTAGGGTACTTAGAAGCGTTAGATTGAATTGAAAAATTTAGTAAACATTTGAAATAATACAAACTAGGATATTTAAATTTTGGTTACATTCAGAGTTAAGGAAGTATCAGAAAAAAATATTTTATTAACAGACATGAAAAGTTTTAGGATCTCGGTAATTTTTCTAAAATATCCCTAAAACGGTTGCTAATCCGTGGTAAGTGGAATGTTACTATTCAAAGGTTTTTTTTAACTCTCTACAAAGGAGGTTCCGAACTAATTTTCGATGAGGCGATGTCATTTGGAGATATAAGTGCTTGAGATATCTAAATGGTAAGTTTTTTTCTTATTTTTAACGGGGTTTTGTCTCAGGTTACCTCGGGTTTTGATGTTTTTAAAATTAATTCTATTCTTTTTTGCTCTTTTTTTTTTCCTTTTTTTTTATAATCTCTTATTGAACAACAGGATACGTAAATTGAGAAAACATTTTTTGTTGTTTGAAATAGAGCTTTTTGAGCGGAATTTTACTGTATTGCTGCATTTTAATGTATTATTCCCTCTCACTTTTAAAATTACCTGTTTACGTATCTTTGACGCTGACTTTTGAAGAACGAAATGAAAAAAACAAAAAAAAAACAGTGGTATGGAATTAAAAATCCTTAAGGTCCTTGTCGGTTAAAATAAATGCCAACCTAGACTGTTGTCTTAACACTTTGGCTGTGGGTGTCATTACGGAAGGACACTAGCGATCCTAACCGCTTAAGAGTGTCCCTTCGGTTGGGTCCTTTTTTTTTTTTTTATCCTAACCTTAAAGGTTAACTTAAATAAAAGTTTCACTTCAGTAAAATCTCTTTCGTTGTCACTTAATATTAGTCAAAACTTTATTCAGGGATGAATATTTGTGATGAACTTAATAGCAAACGAACATTGTGACGATCAAGAAGCAACCATTGCGCATGATAGTAAGCTCTGAAAAAGCAACCTAACTAAGGCTACTCAACTGGAGATCTTCCAACAATAGCTGAGTACCTTGCGGACGAAATTTCTTTGGACATACAAACAGACATTTTTAAGGGTGGATTTGGCGTCTTTAATGTATGAAATTGATAGTTATTGAATTGATATTATGCAATGTTTACACAAAACGTATATTACATTATTAATATACAAACAAATACACATTTAATAGAAATTTCAATAAATCAGAGTTTTGGCCAACATTACATTTTTAAAGAGTAATGATATTTGGAGGTATTTTCTTATTTTGTAATCTATTACCTCTCGAGACTTAATAAAACCGGAAGGTGATTTGTCAAAAGTGAGATTTGGAATTGCGAACCGAAAGACTGATGATTGATGGATGACGGATATTACCCACGTGGCGTGGAAATGAAGGATCTCCTTTACTCTAAACGGCATCAATGTACCTATTCTTCCTGTACAATTATATCGCACAAGAATAACTTAGTTATAATAAAGAGAGGCTAGCCTTCCCGTGGTCCAGTTCCTAATGCCTTGGGTTCTCATGCAGGAGAGACAGGTTCGAGTCCCGTCTGCAGTCGATTAGGTTCGTTCATGTATGACCCACTAAGAGAATGTAGTACACCATCATGGATTTTAACCCATTATAGCCGGATAGCCACTTTCGAAAGACCGGCAAATTATAGCCAATTGTTTCGCTTCGAGAATTGAAGCCACTGCTGTGACAGCTTTTTTCTGTCAATAAAAATAAATAATAAAATTACTATTATCCCACACTCTAGAATCTATAATACATAAAATGGGAATAATATAAAGGTCATACTTGTTCAAACACATTCGCCTTTGATTCATTGAATGAGCGAGCAGGTTTTCACTGCCAGTACATCGGGGATTTGCTGCCATTAATATATCATGGTGGTGGGAACATATCCAGGAAAGGGTGAGAACCACTGCTGGCAAGAACAGCGGCTGTTTGACCCCAAATAATTTCTCTCCTTCTACTTCAGCTGTTGGCTTTTAGCCAAGCTGTCGATTAAAAATGGCTAACACTATTTCTCATATTAAACCTTCTCGCCAAAATTGAAGCAAAATTTTATTATTTATCGTATCGCTCAATTCATCCTGAAACTTATAATAGTATCCTGATGAGATTTAGATATTGAGGTTCTACAAATGAACTAATTTTTGAAAAAGACTTCAAATTTCATTACTACAAGGTAAGGAAATTGTTCACTTTTCATATGTTCGTATATACATATCTACAAATATATATATGTATATATATATATATATATATATATATATATATATATATATATATATATATATATATATATACACTACTCCTACATATTTGTCAAATACCACTTACTAATCCACTAGCTCACTGAACTATCATCGCCCAGCCCAAAACTCCTTGACAGAATAATTCGAAGTTTTACATGGACACTCCCTCTAGAATGTAGACACTTGCTAAGGAAGATTTTTTTTTATATTACAATTTTTAAGTATTTTTTGAGGGGTTTGAATATTTAGTTGGTTAGAGCAGGCACGGCTAGGAAGCATGCATTGCTAGGACGATAACATGTCAGCTGTTACCGTACTGTATCTATTTCATAGTATTATTTTTATTTGCGGATATGATGGCAGACCTTGAATTACTAGAAATAAACTGTCTTTTTGTCCCTCACAGAGTTTACGCTATACCTGGTGATTGTCTATCCGAGGTAATAATATCCCGAACCCCCTCACCTATCAGCATCCCCAGTCAGAGCACTTCTTGGTAATGTTCGCAAATATAATGGGTGTTTCTAAATGACATCTTGGAAAAATAAACTTTTAAATATTAACGTCCATTTAATATTGACAACTAATTTTAACGTGTACTGGTTAAACTCCTGTTACTGATAACCTATAGATAACGAGTTATCTCTACGTTATGCGTTTCTTGACACTGGTCCGGAGCGCCCCAGTGTCAAGAATCATTCTGCTTTGATAAATTATCAATTGATGAATTACCAATATCTTTTGTCAGCTCTTTGCAAAAAAACAAAACAAAAAAAACATTAAAATTCATTTAAAACTAATATATCCAACTTCTAGCAGCTCCAGGCACAATAAATGAGAAAGGACCACGCAACTATAAGCCAGTGCCTGTAAGTAACAAGTCTGAAAAGATAAATGCATAAAATAAGTCGGTAAAAAAAAAACAGTTTTCAATCAAAATACTTGAAAAGAAAAGAAAAATATTAATTGTTCTTATACATTAGGAAAGAGGTTTTTTTAAACATCGGTTAGGTATTTCTGTTATTGGAAAAAGAAAATTAAACATGAAGTTATTTTAAAAGTTTTAGAATTATATATTGACATAAATGTAACCAAACAAAATGTCAAAGGAACCTCCACCAATTTGCAGCTCATGCAATGTGCTACTCACTGTTAAACACATTCTGACGAATTGCCGTGCTTATGAGCAACTAAAAGAACAACACCAACTACCTGAGTCCTTAGATGAAATTCTAGGCGACGATAGTAATCAGAAAGAGCGGCTTCTTAAATGCCTCGAAGTTAATTGACAAAATTTAATTCAACCTTATATCAAAATTCAATACAACAAAATTTAGTTACACCTTAAATTAAAAATACCTCCGTAAGCATGGCTAAATGACACTGATATGCATATGTACGTATATGGATGTATGTGTGTATGTGAGTTTGTGTGTGTATGTATCTATGCATATGTATAATCACTAAACAATAATCATCAATCAAAGGAATGGCATTAATGACCTTAAAGGGTTGACATGCCATTAAAAAGCGAAAAAAAAAAAAAAATGTGAGAATATACACTAGGCAAAACTGATAGTGTGAACAATCTAGAAATAAATACAAGACAATCGGATTACCTGTACAGTTTGTGGAAAATTCTATAAAAATATTAAAATCGACGTAAGTAGAGCTCACCCGGATATTCACAGGGAAAACATCGCTTCTCGTCACCAAGTGCAAGTTGAAAACACAGGACAGACTCAAAATCCTAAAAAAGAACAAATCTCCAGGCAGGTTGAAGAAAAACGGCAGGAAATTCTAGAATGGGAGGCAAAATTCAATGAAGCCCTCAAGGTTAGGAATGACAAAATTTTTGATAACCTTATTAAAGATTTTTTTCGATTATTTAAAAAATAATAGAATTTGTAAAGGCCCTTTTCACCCAGCAGTAAAATATTATAGGAGTAGGAAAGGAAATAACAAATTCTTGCCAAAATACACGTATAAGAACGGCGATAAACCAGGCGTTAGAAGAAAAGAGGAGTCCAATAGAAGAAGACAAGTATACAACTACGAGGTAGCCCAACGCTACTACCATTACTAGAGCCCGGAAGTTAGGCAAAATGCCTTTTTTATCTGACAGGATATATTGAAAAATCAGATAGAAATACCTATGTTTTCGAGCATGTAAGTGTATGTGTTCGAGGAAGTGTAGAGCCAATTTTCATTTTGCCTATTTTGGCTTCCTTTGCCTATTTTGGCCTTTTTTGCCTATTTTAAGATTTAAAGCCTTTCTTTTTTTTTTCCTTTTATGATCGATATGCCATTTTTATTTCTGCAATTTCACATTTCAAATAGCAGATAATGAATTGTTATGCATCAAAGACAAGTTCGTACAAATTAAATTACATACTGCCATCATTAATATCTCTCTAGAATAATGTTCCCTGTAAATCGTTTATTCGTTCGAAATGGTCCCACAGTGGCACAGTTGTTCACAAATTCGTTCATGTTACTCTCGCTATATGGAATATGGCGTGACGATGTCCTAATTTTTTCACTGTTCCGGGAGCATACATGAAAAAAGCAGCTAAAGCCTTGAAAGTTCTCTTTCCTAAAACCTCACAAGCCTAGCCCATGGCCTACACAAAATTGCTGAAGAGATAAGAAGTATCCTCACGTGCATAAGTTAGTTTCGAACTAGTTCTCTTTTACTTTGGGAATGATTACATTTTTCTCGTTTGGGTCTTTTTGAATTCCCTTTTCTGTCGACTTCATATTTCTTTTTGCTTTGGTGGTGTCCCTTTTTATAGTCTCGTCCATGTACCCGTTTTTTCTAAGAGCTGACTTCAGATGTTTTTCTTCTTTTCTAAGATGGCTTGGTTGGGAAATCCTGATCGCTCTGGTCATGAGGGTAGTGATCAAAGTGTTCTTCTGGGCTGGGTGGCGATGAAAAGCTGCATTGAGGTATCTATCTGTGTGAGTAGGTTTTGTATAAACCGAATGTTCTAGGCGGTCTCCACTCTTCTCTACTTTCACATCCAGGAACGGCAATACCCCATCTTCTTCAATTTCCATGGTGAACTTGATGTTGTCGTGAATCTTGTTAATTTGTTTGAAAAAAATGTTTTAATGTCTCCTTTCCGTGAGGCCAAATCACGAACGTGTCATCAACATATCTAAACCAATGCCTTGGTTTCCACTCCGCAGTTTCTATAGCTATCTTCTCAAACTCCTCCATGTATATTTCAGCCGCTATTGGGCTGAGTGGTGAACCCATGCTAGCGCCTTCAATCTGTTTATAATATTTTCCATTAAATAAAAAGTAAGTAGATTTTAAACAGAGTTGCGCCAATTTCATTTCTTCGTCGTTCAAAAACCTCTTCATTAGCTGCAGTGTTTCTTCCAATGGGACCATGGTAAACAACGACTTTACATCGAAACTTACCAACAAATCTTCCTTCGTTATTTTAATAGACTTGACCTTCTCCACGAAATCTCTTGAATCTTTTATGTGATATTCTGTCATACCTAAGTGTGGCTTGAGCTTCTTGGCAATATATTGCGCAATACCATATGTCGGCGAGCCAATGGAGTTAAAAATTGGTCTTAGCGAAATGTCTTCTTTATGTATCTTTGGCAAACCGTAAATTCTTGGGGGCACTGGGTCGGATTTTATCAGTCTTGGAAATTTTTCTTTAAGCGCTGTGCATTCTTTAAACGTTTTAATGATTTTATTGTTTATCTCTTTAGTCGGATCGCCATTTAGCGGTACATATGTCTTATCATCCAGTAGCTCCTCCATTTTCTTTATGTAATCTTCCTTTTTCATCACAACAGTCGAGTTACTCTTATCAGCTGGTAACGCTAAAACATCCTCTCTCTTCCTTAGATCCTTTAGTGCTTTTATTTCGTCCTTAGTTAGGAGGCTTGGACTGGATCCGAGATACCTCCCCCTGGATTTCTTCAGCTACTTTCTCCTCTAAAGACGAAGCTATTTTTTAATGTGGACTCGACGCCGCCATAATTTTCTCGATTGGTATTCTTCTAGGTGCCACTGCAAAATTAAAATCTTACTCAACACGCTGACCAAATCCTTTGGCAGCTCTTCTCCTGTCAAATTCTTCACTCTCCAATGACCCTGTAATTGTAATCTTCTTCGGCTTTTGTGTCATACTCAACTTTTTAAATTTGTACTTTTGCTTCTCTTTAATTTTTGTACCACGTCGGTCGGCTCCAATCCAAGTAATGCGATCAACGTTCTCCCAATCTTCTTTCTTGACCAACCTTGGCGTATGTTGGGATAATACCTTCGTCTATACATCTCTTCAAAAACGCTAACCTGCATAGCAAACTCGCCTTTTTTCTCCTTCTCTTGTCCAACATCTTACTCTCTGAGCGATATCCCCATAGAGTCACGTCAATTTAACTCGTACGCTTCCACGGTCCGAGTCATTACATATTAAAGTCTTCTGGTATTGACCGTGTCACAAACTTCTTTGCCGACGTTTCGCTAGTCATACTGCCAGCTTCCTCAGGGCTTAGTCTGAGAATGAGGATGTTCTCCTAGTTGTCCTGTATAAATACCTATCTTTGTATTCATCCGCGGGCGTAGTCTGCTCTTCCATGTCCCTGATTGGTTGGTCCCGGTCTAGCGAAACGTCGGCAAAGAAGTTTGTGACACGGTCAATACCAGAAGACTTTAATATGTGTAACAATCGTGATGTTCTGAAGGGCGAAAATTCTGTTTTAATTGGGATGTGTCCTTCCGATATAGCTTGTCTAAAATTTGCGCCTATCACTTCAGAGGAAGTAGAACGTTTCATGATGCAAAACATTCTTTCTGACTGGCGTCTTTCTATGACAGTTGATACATTGAAAAGCACCTTGTTGCTGCTTGTAACAAAGGAAAGTAAGATTAAGTGAACTAATTATGTGATAAATTGATAATAAAGAAACAAATGAGTATTTGAAATACATATTTTTATTATTAATGAGTAAGATTCCTCTTTGCATTCACTCCTAAAAAATGCCTATTTTAATTACAGTACTGCCTATTTTCAGTATTTTAAGGGCCATTTTGCCCGCCTATTTTAACCAAAAATAAATGCCTAACTTCCGGGCTCTAAACATTACAGAAGGAAAAAAACAGTGAATCAAATCGTCAACTTAGAGGACAATAAACAATGCCGAGTTAACCTCGATCAAGTTCAAGCACATTTCACGGATTTGTTTTCTACTGAAAATAACAAAACTTTGGACCACTCTTTTGAGAATCCTGCTGGCGACACTGACCCAAATTTCTCCCCTGAGCTTACTGACAAAGACATAACGAATGCGATGAAACGTTTGTCCCCTGATACTTCACCAGGACCAGATGGGATTCCACTGAAGATTATTAACAAGTTGAAATGCTCGAAAATCCTGAGTTCAATAGGTACGTTCATGCTAAGTTGGTGTGTTGTTCCTCATCTCCTCTCAGTAGCAAGAACAATCCTATTGTTCAAAGGAGGAGATAGAGACAATCTATCTAACTGGAGGCCCATCACCATATTCCCAATAGTTAGGAGGATTATAGAAAGGGCTTTAAAATCCAAACTGGAAAATTATGTGTCTTTATCGAAAAATCAAAGAGGATTTGTTCCGGGGCCGAGTACTTGCATTAACTCCTCTATTCTCAACGGTTGACTACAAGATGCAAAATCAAACATAAAGAATTGTTTCGTTTTACTTTTAGACATCTCGAAGGCTTTTGACAAAGTTGGACACACACACGTAGAGCAGTCCTTAAACTCTTATCCCATCCCTAATAATCTCCGAAAGCTAGTTCAAATGCTATTAAAACACAATAAAAGGAACATTTATGTGGACAAAGGTTTTCGTACAAAGGACATCGAAATTAACCGTGGTGTTCCTCAAGGTTGCCTAATTTCGCCTCTAATCTTCAATTTAGCTATTAATGACTTACTAAGAGAATAACTAAGAAGAGGAAAAACAAGTAACAGACGAGTACGGGTATAAAAAGATGACCTTGGTCACCTGGGTCAATTCATTGGCCTTTGCAGATGATTTGGTTCTATTAGCAAATAATTTTGAAGCCGGAAAGCACCTTTTAAATATGACAAGGAATTTCCTTAACATGATTGGAATTAACATGAAAATGGGGAAATGCGTAGGAATTGATATCATATAAGGAGAAATGGTAGATGGATTGGTAAAATTGCTTGATGGGTCTGAGTTAAATTGTATATCCAAAACTGAAAATGTGAAATATCTTGGTGTTAACTTTCAGGACGAGATAAAGGTTAACTGACAAGAGGTCATTGTCAGAATAAAGAATAAAATAGACAAACTGACAGGCAGCTATTTACTCAAGCCTGAACAGAAAATGACAATAATCAATCAGTATATTTGGCCAACACTCATTTACCCTCTCCAATGTGCACCTCATAAAGATCTGAAGTCTGGATTTCTGGAGGATGTCGACAAAATGATAAGAAGTTCGATCAAGGAGATTCTATCTCTGCCAACTGATTGTCCAGTCGAAATGCTCTATGCTCCCCGAAATAAACGAGGTTTAGGCCTAATAAGAACAAAATGGGAAACATTACTCCAGCACGCCAAAATAGCCCATAAGTTACTCGAGAACAATAACGACAGCATCTTAAGGGCTCGAAAACTCGAAGCAGAGATCAGAGAATGTGGTGAAAAGCTAGGCGTTGACGACCTCAGAAATGTTCGGATCACGAGGCAAATACTGAGAGAAAAGAGTTTCACTTCCTTCAAAAGGCAAAGGTGTAATCCTTTTCTCTCAGTTCAGGAAAGGAAACTTCTGGATGTCGTCCAAATCAGGATTTTCAAATAGAGAGGGGTCCACGGCTATCAAACTAAATTCTAATTCAATCCCCGTACGAACTCTTCCTTGTAGGAACTAAGGATTCCGTTGCAGAGCCTGCAACTAGACCGAAACCCTTCCGCACATCCTGGGTGCCTGGCAGAAGACTGAGATGATGAGGTTTAACAGGCACTATAAAATACGTACCACCATAGCCGAAATGTTCCGACCGTAAGAAGGGTTAGTGGTGTTCGAAGAGGTACACTGTGTCGCCGATCAAGGATCAAATCGAAAACCGACATAGTCATAATTAATCGAAAAACGTCTTCAGGCACTATATTGGACCCAACCATTCGGTTTGAATTAGACGTGTACCAACGTAAAGCAGTCGATAAAGAAAGAAAACTGATCTATGAGGACTGCATCCCTTATTTCCAAGAGAAATATGATATTCAAAAATGGGAAGTAATAGGACTTCCCTTTGGAGCTCGAGGAACAAAACGCTATACATCCGGGACTTTGCGAAGAGATCCAAAGTCAAAGAAGAGGTCCTATTTCGGATCAGCAAAACTATCCTGAAAGACACCATTAGTATGGTGGATTACCCCCTTTATGGCTGAAACTTAAGAAAGTGGAACTACATAATAATTAGTGGGAATAACATATGCACGTTAATTAAATAAAATTTATAGACCACTGAGGCGGTGAGCAAGCATTCTTCTAAGCCCACCAATAATTCCATAAAAAGAGAAGAAAGATCAAATACTTTTTTTTTTTTAGAAATAGCCTATTATTGGTTTTATTAGATTTCTGTTGCCCAATGTGGTCAGCTACCACTCAGATTGTTTTACTGCTACTAGAATGACGAGAACTGTGCTATAATAAACTATAATAAACTGAACAAAGTTATGTAGTAGCCATAATTTTGATAACGCAATGAAATAACTACTTGTCTGCCGTGACGAAGCTATTATATATATATATATATATATATATATATATATATATATATTAACACAAAGCTCTATCCATTTGTAATAAATACCCGGACTTGCAGGAATTACTGAGCCCTAGTAATATTTATTTACTTATCCCACGTGCTTATCATTTAGAATAGTAACAGTCAATGTTTTCTTCTGATCATTTATAATAAATACCCGGACTTGCAGGAACTACTGACCCCTAGTAACATTTGATTACTTATCCCACGTGCTTATCATTTAGAATAGTAATAGTCAATGTTTTCTTCTGATCATTTATAATAAATACCCGGACTTGCAGGAACTACTGACCCCTAGTAACATTTGTTTACTTATCCCCGGTGCTTTTCATTTAGAATAGTAACAGTCAATGTTTTCTTCTGATCATTTATAATAAATACCCGGACTTGCAGGAACTACTGACCCCTAGTAACATTTGTTTACTTATCCCCCGGGCTTATCATTTAGAATAGTAACAGTCAATGTTTTCTTCTGATCATTTATAATAAATACCCGGACTTGCAGGAACTACTGACCCCTAGTAACATTTGTTTACTTATCCCCGGTGCTTTTCATTTAGAATAGTAACAGTCAATGTTTTCTTCTGATCATTTATAATAAATACCCGGACTTGCAGGAACTACTGACCCCTAGTAACATTTGTTTACTTATCCCCGGTGCTTATCATTTAGAATAGTAACAGTCAATGTTTTCTTCTGATCATTTATAATAAATACCCGGACTTGCAGGAACTACTGACCCCTAGTAACATTTGTTTACTTATCCCCCGGGCTTATCATTTAGAATAGTAACAGTCAATGTTTTCTTCTGATCATTTATAATAAATACCCGGACTTGCAGGAACTACTGACCCCTAGTAACATTTGTTTACTTATCCCCGGTGCTTATCATTTACAATAGTAACAGTCAATGTTTTCTTCTGATCGTTTGTGAAAAACGGAAACACGTGTAAAAATATTAAATAAAATCTCAAAGAGGAAAAAATGTTAGACACCACAACAGGAAGCATTATCCAAAGCGGAAATTACTTTATCCTCACGCCCCGACATCATTTAAGAAATCATTATTTCATATAGATTTCTCATTTCCTTACATTGTTTCACTAGATTGCTTATTTTAATGTAAAATTAAATTAAAAAAAAATAAAACAACAACTCTGAGGCACTCAGAGACAAAAATACAATGAAAAAAGTAACCCAATTTTAAGGACTGATTTCTCCGATTTATCAAAAATTGCATAAGAAACGTTTTTTGTTGCAAATGTAATGAACTGTCGAATTGATGACTTACACATACTTTCATTTATCAACCGGTTTCCAGGCATTTAAGAATTTTTCCGAAAATCCGAAGAAAAGTCTGTTGTTTAGAGCGGTTTATCCTTCCCTCCGTAGGGAGGAGCCTAGCTTATCAAGTGAACTTATAGAGCCCGAAAATAAGGGTGATATATATATATATATATATATATATGGCTCACTCACAGCCTCAAAAATGATCCGATTTCGATGAAATTTGTACAAAAATGTTTCGTCTAATTTGAATTTTTCGTCTAACGCTTACATCATATGCCTATATACGGATAAAACCTTTTTTAATGCGATAGCATTACCCGTTTTCAAGAATATTGGAAAATGTTTGTCGAATAATTGGTTAGGGTACTTAGAATCATGGAATTGAGATGAAATATTTTCTGCTTGTTGAAACTTTATCCAAACTAATATATTGAAATTTTGATAACGTTTTAAGTTAAGGAAAGGTGAGAATGAAATATTTCATTAACAGATATGAAATGTTATGAGAACTTCATATATTTTCCTTTATTTCTCGAAAATGGTTGGGAAATCGTAGAAGGTACAAGTAGAAAGTGACCATTCAGAAGCCTACCGAATTCTCCACAAAAAAGGTTCTCATAAAAGTTTTGATTAATCGTTTTCAATGGGATAAATAAGTGTTCAAAACGTCAATCGTGTTTTGTTCTTTTGAACTGGATTTTGTCGTAGTTTAGCTCACTTTTTAAATGGCTGTTGTTTCGTTCGAAATTTCATTTATGCGTAGAATGGAACGTTTTAGTATTTTAATAAAAAAAAGTCAAGAAAATGAGAAACGTTTTGGTGATAGTCTGGCCTTCTCAATATTCCCTCTAACATTGAGAAGGTAACTCTTCTTTAACGCCCCAAATCAAGGGGCGTAAAAGTATTTCATTAAAGGTCTAACCAAAATAATACCAGTTTATATTTCAAGGATTTCAAATGACAATAGGGATAAGAACGGAACCGCACTCTCGGTTCTAGTGGAAACATTCTGCTGGTTGCCAAAGTATTTTTGAACCAAATTTCATTAATATCGGACCATTCTTGGGGCAGCTAGAGAGTGAACAGGCTAATATATATACATGTGTGTATATATAATTTATTCTTAGGAACTTTTAAGATTGGGTACTGTAGGTATTGAAGATCTCCCTCCTTCTAGCAAGATACTTCGAGACAGACAAGTTGACGAATAGGAAAACTTGAAGAGGCCGCATTAGCGACCAGAAGTTGTGGTAGCGTGTTTCTGACGTGGAGTGATTTAGGGGGAAATCGCTTTATGGTCGTTTCACAACTCAATGACAGTTACACTCCCGCTTTTCCATTCAACTCAATACACGGACTCCTCAACTCGACCTAAACTCGTCAAGAATTGAGGGCAACTTCAGAGATCCTTGTAAACTTCTTGATTTTCAGAATGGAATTCTCCTTCTGTATTCCTACTTGGTAGACATGACAATTAAATGTAATTAATTACTTTTATTTCATGATAAAACTATTTTTAATAGTTACTTATTTATTAGCATCCTCTACCTGGAAGATTGATTCTATACAATTTCATATCCATCCAATTACACAATTTTAAATAAACATTATATTATTCATGCAATTATAAAATTTCGAAATATACAACCAATTTTAACTTAAAAAGGTCCATCATGCAAAACCTGATGTAAGCACTTTCCAGAGAATTTATGTAGAGTACTACATTACTGAATAATTTCTTTAAAATAACCTATATCATTAAAAAAAAAAAAAAAAAAAAAAAAAAAAAATGAATAGTTTTTGACTCAATGAACAGCAGAATCCGGATACAAAACACAAGATCAACGCCCCTAGTGGTAGAAGTAACAACCAATACCCGAGCCAGGTGTGTGGGCTTACTTATTATTAACTTAATACAGGGTAAATCCCAACTCCTAATGAACTGATTACTTTATTTTTAATAATTATCGTTGTCTTTAGAAACGCACAAAGAATACAGAGCTTCGTTTAAATATAACTATAACTATTTTTTTTTTATGTATTTTAAATATGTATAAATCCACAGTAAAATTTAAAATGTTTTAATAATTGAAAATGTATTTTATTAAGAATTGAAAGGTTTTTGTTTTGTGTTATAGCACTTTCCTCCGAAGGAAAGTAGCTATTTTAAATTTTGTTGAAGTGACAGCTTTACATGGCGTCAGTAATTTTTTCCGAGCAAGACGATTTTTTTTTGTTATTTCTCGAGAGGGGGGGGGGGTGGAAGATTAAAAAAATACTCTGAACGATTTTTATATAGGAAATAGGAAAGAATGCCTTTTCACAATTTTTCGCGTTTTTCTCGGAAACGAAGCAAAAAGTAGATATTTGTCAAATGACTGTTTTTCTTCTTTTTTTATCCTGCGCCGGTTCCCGAAGTTTGGCCTTAATTTTGGGAACATCCAGTATAGATATGAAGACATATAAATTTTAACGGGGGTAATTTTCGGTATCTACTAAATTTTACGTGATGATCTATTGGTAGAATCCTTCGAAAAGTAGATACTAATAGGAGTGTCCTAAAGAAAAACAAACAAAAATTCAATCAAATGTAATATTGAAAACAATAAAATTCTTGTATAATAATTTAGTATCAGTTTATTTTATTTGCCCACTGCAACTCTCACTCATTTCACTATAACAGTATATACAATCAAATTGTTTTAAATCTTAGATAGATTGCATCTGACATTGAAGAGCTTAAAAAAGCAGTGTTAGTTGTTTAGCTAAATATTTGCCCCCTATACCCTATTTTACCGAAAAAAATAAGTAAATACCTAACACTGTCATATCGCGTTGAATGCAGCGGTTTCCATAGATCAATAAAAATAAGCAATATCGGGTGTGGCGACTACATTGATGAGAGACAGCGAGTGAAACGAACTTCCAGATAGCCAGACGCTCTAGAAGAAAAATATGACCAATTTCACTATACTTGAAAGAAAGTGTCGATGAAGATTCTCCATGACGACAAAATGCTTGTAGAATTTAATGATTAAAATGCCCCACTCCGGAGCCCCATGTTAATACAGCTCCGGTTGAGAATGCTTGAAGAGAAGAGAGACAGTTGGAGAGTGCTTGAAACGATCCTAGAATAGCTTTGACAGGAGAAGCTTCACTTCCATAATGTTAGACCTCCGTTATTTAGAGGTGTTTCACGCAATCTAGGAGATCTTTCAATTTCTGTCTTAGGGAAGATTGAAGAACTAAGCATAACGCAGCAGGTAAGGACACTTAGCACACATTTCACAACAAGCACGGAATTTCAGGGGAAGATATTTGTAATCCTGGAGAGTTCGCTGAATAAGATTTTCCTTGACGCAAGTAGAAATGAATGCTTAATGTACCTGGCGAGGTTTCTGTTTGTCTGACTCACTTGTGGTAGCCAACATGCTGTCAAGTAGGCAGGTTGTTTCTTGGCATTCACAATTTTCGATTTTACTTCAAAAACTGTGTCCGGCGGGATTTGTTCTCTACAAGCGAGTGCTCCATGGTGAGGATTCATTCTGCTATCTTAGCTACCTCGATGAGCGCGTCCCCGATGTCACCGCGATGTAAAACAAACACATGTATTAAGGTGGGGGCGTTCATAGTGACGATCCTATCTGTGACCAAGGGGAATAACAATTATTTTAGTAGGCTTGACTGTGATTGGTTCCTGGTTATGAAGAAACCAAACACAGTCAACTCTACTCTCGTGCGGAGATTTCCTACAGCCTCTCTTTACTTCCTCAGCATTTATTGTGATTCCGTTCCTGTTACATGACAAAACGTCCGGCTCGCAGGAACTGCGTCACCTTTGCTGGTAATTTCATATCCCGAGTGTCATTAGTAAAGTAATAGAAGCAGTTATTGCTATAAAAGAACTTAAATCTTCGTGAAAAATAAAGACTATAAGAAAATATATTGTAGCATATAATTGCAATAATTCAACCCATAGAATAAGAGCTAAAAAGAAAAAGTAACTAAATAATGAAATTATGCTTTCCTCCAGTTTGAAATTTTAATGCAGGAGATTAATATATATATATATATATATATATATATATATATATATATATACCCTCCATCTATGTAGAATAAATCGAGGTAAATCGTGAGGAAGCGCTCATCGAGGTAGCGAAGATAGCATATTTACTATGAAAGTACCGTTACAACTCTGTGCTTCGGCTGTGCTTTTATGACACAGATTCCCAAGACAAGGTGCACACCACCGATCTATAATTATAATAGTGATACTATAAAGCCTTGTGAGTTGTCTAATGGTTTAAGTATCCTACTTGAAACGATAAATAAACTGAAACATCAATAACAAACGTGTATATATAAAATTCCAATCTAAGCCAAGTGCATTGTTGTTAGGAAAAACATCCACTTGTGAAAGCACATAAAGAGGGTTATTGATAAGAAAGTATATTGGAAGGTTCCAAGAAGGCAGCGGGGCTTGTGGAATATTTCTGCAAGTTCATAAAGAGAACTGTTTCAAGTTCTTCTCGAGATAAAGCAATATTCTTTGAAGGGAACTTGGTGTCAAAGGCTGTAAATAAATGGCCAACTATGAACTAAACTTAGAAGAAATTTAATATTTAGTTTCTGCCTTTTCCTTTCATTCCAAACAAATATCTTTTCTTGCTAGCTACATTTATATTTAGAAATATGCTATCTATCTCTTCACTTGACTTCTTACACTCCTTTTGTAACTTATAATCTAAACAGTTTCAACAATATTTACAAAAATATGTCGATCCACCGCTTAAGCGTGTCTTCGTTCTCCTGTGTCATTTATTGTGTTTCCCTTCCTTTTACATGACAAAACGTCTGGCTCGCAGGAGCTGCGTCACCTTTGCCAGTAATTTCACATCCCGAGTGTCGTTATTGAAGGAATAGAAGCAGTTATTGGTATAAAAGAACTTGAATCTTCCTGAAAAGTATAGAGTTTAACCTCAGAAAATTTTTTTATTCTTTTAGCACTTTCCTCCGAAGGAAAGTAGCTATTGAGGTTGGACTCATGACGGAATTTTTGAAAAAATTTTTCAAATCTTTATCGATCCTACCTAGTAGACACCGAAAATGACCCCCGTTAAAATTTATATCTATATATATACATATATATATATATATATATATATATATATATATATATATATATATATATATATATATATGCATATATGTGTCTGTTAACACGATAGCGGCCAGAGTTTTTGTTTTTTCGCCACCAAACTTGGTATATAGCATTCAATTAGCAAACGATTGAACGAGTTCGTTAACCACCAAAGTCGGTCCACCGGAAGGGGGGGTTTAACCCGAACCCAAAACACTAATTTGACTATGTCAGCCGTAATATTTGTTATATTTCAACGAAACTTGGTATTCGTAGTGGTAATATAGAGAGAAAAGTGAGATATAAAAATGAACTAAATCGGTTCATTAGAAGGGGGGGGGGGGGTTTACTCCGGACCCAGAATACCAATTCGCCACTACCAGCCGTGATTTTTGGTATATTTCGACGAAACTCGGTATTCGTAGTGGTAATCTACAGGTAAATATGTCTTGTAAAAATAAACTAAATCGGTTCATTAGAAGGGGGGGGTTTACTCCGGACCCAAATTCCTAATATACTCATACCGGTCGTAATTTCTGCTGTATTGTAACGAAACGCGGTATACGTCGTGGGTAACTCATGAGAAAGAAGTGTTGTAAAAATTAGCTGAATCGGTCAATCGGAAAGCGGGGGTTTAATTTGTAATATATTTCAATAGAAAAGCCCGCCAGACGTAGATTCACAAAGCCGCCGCAAGGAGCGCTTTCTACCACTAGAGTGACTGTATCCTGTGCGTTAGATCAAAATACGATAATATGAGATTTTTTGAATTGATTACGTAGTGTAATAGGTACCATGTGTAAACATAACTCTGGAAGCAAATTAATAATTGATCAGTTACTCATTACAAATTTAAAAGAGAACTATTCATGTTTTTATTTTATTTATGTAGGATATTTTAAGCAAATTGTTCTGGAAAGCAGTCTAAACTACCCAAATTCTGAGGAAAGTGCTTAGTTATGCAGCTCCTGCGTGAAGGACTTTTTATTAAAAAATATAGCCTATCAGAAAATATATTGTAGCATATAATTGCATTAATTCGACCTATAGAATAAGGGATAAAAAGAAAAAGTAACTAAATAATAAAATTATGCTTTCCTACAGTTTGAAATTTTAATGCAGGAGATTTATATATATATATATATTTCAATCACATAACATTATGTAGGTACTGAAAAATTTCATTAAAAAAGTCCGGCACTAAGATGTGCTCATAGATAAATTTCTAATCCTTATTATCAATAGGAACGCTTGGAGCAGACAAGGTCAATGTTTAGTGAAACATTTAAACACCTACGCCAATATAATCTTGAATAAATGTCAGGTTTTAGGTGTCATTATGCACAGAAAACGTAGAGAACCGGAAGTTACTTATTCGGAGTCTTCGAATTAAGGTCGAAAAACTCTATTACTAACAACCAAAAATTGTTCCCCATATTAATAAAAATTAATTTTACTGATGAAATCAATTAAAAAAACAAATAAGCGTTACCAACGTTTGGTTATAACGAAACCAAAACTTTTGATGGATTAGTATTCTTTCTCTGACTGTAATCGTCTTTTCGAAAATTACATGAGAACACTTTTTGTAAATTATCAAGTAAGCTTTCGACATTTATACTTACCATGAACCCAACATATTTTTATATATTTAAGAAAATGTACGAAAATCCCAAAACTGCTCGATTCTGTTAATACTTCCTAAACGTCTAACGTAACCAACAATTATATATCTTAATATATATGAATGTAACCAAGACTGATGTTTTTAACGTAGAACTTCAAGAATGTGTGCTGAGTTTGGCACCTGGAAGAAATATTGTTACCTTATTTTCTTTGGGAAATGAGTTGTTCCTCGTCTTGAGGCAATTTTCGACACGAGCGCCTCATTTTAGGGCACCTTAATCTAGTTTTGAGGGAAGTAACTAGTTTAGGAGCCGCCGTCTTGGCTTCCACTCTCCTAGTCGAAGGGCTGCCTCTTCTCTTGTCTCGGATATTATAAGTCGCAGTTACAGTGCTCAGGATATGTCAGGAAAGTTACCTTGTCAAAGTAATTTAATAGGCATCATCATGAAGATACAACAAACGTACACATTATTTATATATATATATATGTATATATATATATATATATATATATATATATATATATATATATATATATATATATATATAACTTATGAGTTGGAAGACCGAGAGGATGTGTTTAAAAAAGATAGTAATTCACAAGGGGACAACAGAACGCACTGACTATTAGATTACAACTAACTTTATTTAATCCGGCTGAGGCTTATATAGCCTCAGCCTGTTTGTTTACATTTACAGAGTCTATTACTCCCCTAACAACCCCCCTCCAGTTTCTGGAAATCTTCCAGAAACTTGAAAACCTCCAAAAGGGGCGGGGATAGTAATACACAAGCTTAACAAAAAACAACAAAAAAAACACAAGAAAGAAAAACGAAAAGACTAATACTAATACACACTAATAAGGAAATTAACACCAAGACAATAAAAGAAAAAAACTTCAGGTTAAAAAAAAAAGAAAGGATAATAACTTCAGATAAAATGAGACTAAAACGAAAATAATAGTATAACTTAAGATATCTACATACGTCTGAAAATATAAAACACTACACTAAACTCCGTTGTTCGTTCTTCGTTCGTCAGATTGCTTCGCCGGTATGCGTAGTTGTTCTAGGTGGACTGTCCGCAGCCTAGGTGGAGTTTCCTGTGATCGAATGGTCACGACATTGTGCTCCTTTAGCGCGACGACTGTATAGGGCCCGTCATACCGAAGGTCCTGCTTGGCTCGGTTGGTAGACAGTTTGCGAAACACAATATCTCCTAACCTGAGATGTGTTCCCGGGTCTTTCACCTGCAGGTTGTGTTTCTGCACCCTATCTCTCTTTTCTTTCTGCAGACGTGTCCTGGTCTCTCGGGTTATTCGTCTCTGATTTCCTTGGCGTTGAACCACCGCAGCCACTATAGCTGGTTCTCCCGCTGAGTCCTGCACGTCCCGTCCTACCCTCAGTGTCCCGCAGAGTACCTCGAATGGGGTAAACCCTGTGACACTATGCACTGAGTGGTTGTAGGCAGTCACTGCTATTGCCATTGCTTCCTCTCCTGAGATCCCCCGGTCCGTTTGTACGATCCTCAGGTGCTCACTCAGCGTGTTGTGTACTCTTTCTATGCTCTCGTGACTCCGAGGGTGACCCGGCGTCGTGATGTGATGCTGTGTACCCCATCGACGCAAGAGGTTCCTGACATCAGCGTTGCGAGTTTCGCGCCCGCCATCAGTTATTAGGAGCTCAGGAGTTCCGTAGGTTTGACCCCAACGCAGGAAACTTCTGACAATCTCACTTGCTGTTTTCGCAACTATTGGGTTCGCCATGACTACTTTACTAAACGTGTCGATAATGGTAACCCACAACTGGTTCTGCCACGTGAAGACATCCGCTTGCATCACTAGCAGCGGGGTAAGGGGGGTCATTGTTTCCTCCTGAACTGCTTGGGGGGGGGGGGGGGGGGGGTGTCGGTCGTACTTCGTCCGATTGCACACGGTACATTCGGCTACTACAGCACGGACCAGCTGAGTAATACCTTTCCAGTAATATTTTCGCCTCAGTCCTGCCAGCGTTTCCGTGACTCCTCTGTGGTTAGATTTACCTTGATTTTGCGCCAGCACCAAATCTCCCTGCGTGGGAGGGTCTGTGATTACTTCACCTAGCCGCGTGCACCGGACGAATACCCTGTCCGTGCCTATGGGCTCTTGCTCCCAGAGGCGCGCGATTTTGGTCCACACGGTAGCGTTGCCAACATAGAGGTAGATGGTGGTACCTGGTACTGAAGCATCTTCTAACAGTCGGCAAATTACTTCATCTGTTGCTGCGACTGGGGCACGCACCGTGCATCGGAGGCCGTCCTTTGTTTTCCTGCTGTAAGTAATTTGCGGAGAGCCTTGCGCTGTCGACACCCAGACGATCTGACGACTTTTACCCACAACGATGTCATCGACTTCTGCCATAGTCCGCTCCCTTTCCTCTGCGGAGGCGGTTGCTTCGCTGTCGGCCCGCGTGCTCTGTTCTCCGTCAGGATTCCACTCTTGGAAGAACTGACGCAATGATTGGCTGTTTCCCTCACTGGACGTAGTTACCACGTTGACATGTTGGAGGCGAGAGAGCCAGTCGGCCACCACGTTATCCTTTCCCGGTTTGTATCGGACCTCAAAGGTGTACTGATTTAAGTTTTCTTTCCATCGCTGGACGCGGGCAGAGTTTTCTTTAAGTGTTGACACCCATTGCAGTGGTTTGTGGTCCGTGCGGACTATGAAACGCCTGCCATAAAGGCATGGTTGGAAGTGGTCTACAGCCCAGACGACGGCGATAGGACGCTCCCCCTGGGCCATTCTTGCGTCAGGACTGCACCTAATGCGAAGTTGCTGGCGTCCGTAGTCACAATTAACTCCTTAGTAAAGTCTGGGAATGCCAGCACGGGGTCGGATTTCAGCATTTCAATACATTCTTCAATGTTCCTGGCCATCTGAGGGGTTACTCTCACCTTTCGCCCTTTTTTTAAGAGATCATTGACCTCCACTAACCCTCGAGCCATGCTCGGCACGAAGCGTCTATAGTAGTTAAGCGCTCCAAGCACCTGCCGGATTCTTTTCACGTCCGTGGGTACCTTTATTCCAGATAGGGCCTCGATTTTCGTTGGGTCTGGGCGTATCCCCTCTCCTGAGACAACGTGTCCCAAGAAGGTAACCTCGGATAATCCGATGCGGGTCTTCTCCTTGGACAACTTCAGCCCGAACTCTCTTAGCCGTTGGAACACTTGTCTTAAGTGCTGTGTGTGCTCTATCGAAGACCGGCTAAACACTAAGAGGTCATCCATGTACCCCTGGCAAAAGTTGGGATCTAGGCCGTTGAGGAGCTCATCCATCAGTCTTTGGAATGTTGCGGGCGCGTTCTTTAAGCCGAAGGGCATTCTCGTGAACTGGAAATGGCCTCGTTCGAACGAAAACGCCGTTTTTACTTCATCTCGTGGGTTCATTCTGATCTGGTGGTACCCAGCTTTCAGATCCAGGGTACTAAAGACCCGTGATCCGCTAAGTCGATCCAGGATATCTTCCAACCGTGGCATGGGGTATTTTTCGTCCTGAGTGGCTTTGTTGAGCTTCCTATAATCAATGACAACTCTGTATCTCCCTGGCGAACCTGCCTTTGGGACCGCGCACAGGGGACTGTTAAACCCTGATGTGCTTGGCTTTATTATGCCCTGCTTAGCGAGGTCTCGGAGTTCTTCCGCGATGGCCTCCTTCAACGCTTGCGGGTACTTTCTCTCCTTGACGAAGATCTTGCGGTCCTCTTTCAAATGAATTTCATGGCGTGTCTTTCCCGTCGCGCTGAGTGGCTGGCCCTCTTGATGGTAGACATATTGGAACTCATTGACCAACGCACGTAGTGTCCCCTCTTCTTGTCCTATAGCCCCAACACGAAGATGGTCTTCTATCGCCTCCGACAAGCACGAGTACGTTTCTAATCCAACCTGCATCTTCCATTTTTCGCTGGAAATTTTCATTTTCCCAATCAAAATTGCAAGTTCGTCACATTCCATCGTATTCCGTGGGCATTTTATGGACCAGGTGCGCTGTCACCACTCTCTCCGGGGAACCCCAAATCTCTGCGGGTATGTCTATCTCTCCCGCCACGTCACAGTTACCTCCCAGTGTTTGTAGTTTATAGCTGCAAGCTCGTATCTCTTGTGTCATCCAGCACCGGGTCTGACGCGCCAACGCTTTCTTGCTGATCAGGGTGCACGTGCTACCCGTGTCCACCAGCCAGCTCACTCCCTCTTCCACGATAATCGGCAGCCCATAATGTCTCGATACGGGGTCTGTTTTCGGGTCGCCGCGCTGCTTGCACCGTCCTCAAGTTTCTCTCCTGCGCACCTGGGTGTTCCTCAAAACGGTAGCATACGAGGTGATCGTCTGGGGCTTCCTCTGCGCCCTTTCTTCTTCCGAATCGCTGCTATCGTCAGAGTCCAGCTGAGATCCCCCCGCACTGTGCCTCGAGCCCGCACGAACCATGCGATGGAAATTGACCTCCATCGGTTCACCAAGGTCCTTCATTGGCTTTCTTATGAACGGGCAGTGTCTTGCCACGTGCCCTCGGTTATCACACTCGAAGAACTTTATTTCGGGACAGCGCGCAGCGACGTGTCCCGATCGCCCGCACTCGTAGAATCGTTTCGATTGCTCCCCTCGTTCACCTTCGCGACGTCTTAAAGGTTCCCGTCAAGCTGTGTCTCTGCGCACGTCATCTCGAGAAGCTCTCCAATTCCTCCTCCGCCCTCGGCTGTCTCTCTCATTACTTCTCGGGTAATCCCTTCGGGGTCGTCGAGTTATTACTTTGATCCAGGGTTCCTCTTCTTGCGCCGCGGTGTGAAGCTCCGCCTCCTTCTCACCCTCGTCGACCATGGCTTGTGCGGCAGTCAAGAAGTCTGTGTCTGCTGCTATGACTCGACCTGTTTCCTTGCTCAATTGTACTTTGAGCACTCGCTGCATGACCAGAGACGTTGCTACCGATTCGGGTGCGGCAGGCCTTTCGCTAAGTTTGTCAAGGATCTTGTTGTGCCACGCTATCAGCTTGGCTGCAAAACTCCCGACGGATTGTCGTGGGCCTCGTGTTACCCGCAGCATTCTCAGGAAATCCTCCTCGGGTGCCCACCGGCCTCCGCCGTAGGCATTCTTCAGACGCTCTTTAAGCGTGTCCCAGTATGTATTGGTGTCGCTCTGGACCTGGTTCAGTACCTGTCTCCGAACTTTACCTATAAGCGCAGGCCTCAACGTCGCTGCATCGCATTCATCCAGCCATCCTGCCTCCACCTTTTTATCAATCGCATACGTGAGACGGTCCACATCCTTGAGGAAGTGCGTGAGTTCTCCGACATCACCAGAGAACTTGTCTACTTGGCTTATAGCTGAACGCATATCTTGCGCGACTGCAGCTTTAAACATAAGCCATTCTATCGTTGCGGATGCGCCTGAACTTGTATCCATCCTGAGTTGATTCAATCTATCCTGGACGGTAAGACGGTTCCGCCTCTCCTTCATGCACTCCCGTAACGCGGTTCACTCCGAGTTATATGGGTTTCGGCACCACTTATGAGTTGGAAGACGGAGAGGATGTTTTTAAAAAAGATAGTAATTCACAAGGGGACAACAGTACGCACTGACTGTTAGATTACAACTAACTTTATTTAATCCAGCTGAGGCTTATATAGCCTCAGCCTGTTGGTTTACATTTACAGAGTCTATTACTTCCCTAACATATATATATATATATATATATATATATATATATATATATATATATATAGAGAGAGAGAGAGAGAGAGAGAGAGAGAGAGAGAGAGAGAGAGAGAGAGAGAGAGGCGGGTTTTTCAAGAAGTACAACATTCGACTAATTGACTGTTCCCAATAGACGCGTCTCACACTGGGGCAAAATCGACAAATCCTGGCCAAAACTACAAATTTAATATGTTATTTATTTTACATATCTAGGCGCACGGTAGTGCGTCAGGCCAAGTTCCGGCCTAAGCATACTGTGTGTATATTACAGGCGGTCTTAGAGCCGATTTTTACCCTCTCATAACTTTCAACCAGGTAAAGATAAAGTTATGAAATTTTACACAGGTATTATACTACTAGATGTGAGTAAAACTGAAAATTTTCATAATTCTACATCGAATAGTTTCTGAGATATAATCGATCGAAAATCGGGATTTATAGGACTTACTCACTCACTCACTGACTCATCAAAATTATTAGGCACTTCCCATGATGCTAGAGAGTTGAAATTTTGCATGAAGATAGATATGAAGACGTTATTAAAGGAAAAAATCGAAAAATCGCGAAAAGTTGTGTTTGACTCCGCTTCCGGGGCGGAGGCGTGCCAGTTTTGTACTTCCTTCGGAAACCCGTCTTTCCGTCCGAAACCCATGTTGTGGGGTATCAAATGAATTGTCTCGGTATGAAGAATCTATATTTGATTTTTTAAGAAACAATTAGACGCATATAGGCTTATATATAGTAAAAATCTTATACCAGCTGTCTGTCTGTATGTTTGTTCCTCTTACAAATCCGTACCGTTTGACCGATTTTGACCAAACTTGGGACACAGATGGGTCTTGATACGGGGAGAATCATAGGCTAGGTTAAATTGTCTATCAGCTGTCTGTCTGTCTGTTTGTTCCTTATACAAATACACACCGTTTGACAAAATTTGACACACATGTCGGTCTTTATCCGGGTAGTGTCATAGGCTAGTCAAAATCGTCTATCAGCATGAATTTTGCATGAAGATAGATATGAAGACGTTATTAAAGGAAGAAGGAGTCTTTGACTCCGCTTCCGTGGCGGGGGCGTGCCAGTTTTGTACTTCCTTCGGAAACCCATCATTCCGTCCGAAACCCATGATGTGGGGTATCAAATGAATTGTCTCGGTATGAAGAACCTATATTTGATGTTTTAAGAAAAAATTAGTCGCATATAGGCTCGGTAAAAATCTTATACCAGCTGTCTGTCTGTATGTTTGTTCCTCTTACAAATCCGTACCGTTTGACCGATTTTGACCAAACTTGGAACACAGATTGGTCCTGATACGGGGGAGAATCATAGGCTAGGTTAAATTGTCTACCAGCTGTCTGTCTGTTTGTTCCTTATACAAATACACACCGTTTGACCGATTTTGACAAAAGTTGACACACATGTCGGTCTTTATCCGGGTAGTGTCATAGGCTAGTCAAAATCATCTATCAGCTGTCTGTCTGAATGTTCGTTCCTTACACAAATTCACACCATTTGACCGATTTTGACCAAACTTGGCACACAGGTAGTCCTTGGTCCGGGAAATGCACTAGGCTAGGTAAAAAAGGTCTTTCAGCTGTCTGTCTGTATGTTTGTTCCTTATACAAATTCTCACCGTTTGGCCTATTTTGACCAAACTTGGCACGCAGGTAGGTCTTGATACGTGAGTGTCATATTACCTATGACGTTTTCTACTTTTTGTTCCATCGAAATGCCATTATTCCTTCTAAAACCCATCATGTGGGGTATCAAATGAATCGTCTTGGTAAGGAGACCCTATATTTGATGTTTTAAAAAACATTTCGACGCATCTTAACAAAAACAGTTGTGACTTCTTTCTTAAATGTAGTAAATAAAGTCGTAGGGGTTCACTGCATAATATACTTCAAAGCAGATACTAAGTTTTTCAAAGTCGAGCCAAGTCTAAATTACAAAGTTTAGGATCACAAACCCAAAATGTATCGTCTTTGTTCTTATATTTTTCTTGAAGACCTTCTGCACTTTCCCTATTGTGATCTTTATCCTCGGGATAAGGTTCCTGTGTTTTACAGTGTATTAGTTTAGTTAAGAGAGCAATCAATTTGTCCTCTAGAGTAATGTCATCTGGAAGAGCTTCTAACTTGTCTAGTCTAGTGATTAGATGTATGTAGGTTGATTATTGGTATCAAATATCAAGCAGTAAAGAGAACCTTATGCAGAATCCAAAGACCCCGGTTTTATATGAAGTACAAAAGCCAGTAGGTATGCGACAACTAAATTCTATTTAATTCTTAGAAAAAAGTAATGAGATCCCCAAAAAAACATAAATGTTAAATAGAGGCCAAGTTCCTGCCCCCACAAAGAAACATTTCCTTCCTCAAAAATATCCCCTCCTAAAACGCCTTACCATTCTACACTCCAAAAAAGTAGTATGAGTTGGTGTATTAATTCAACCAAAAATATTTGCCAATACAAGAGATGGTACAAGAAAGAAATGTCCAAGTTCATTACTTGGAAGACCTCATAGTTACTTACTAAGAACAGTAAAGACACTTTAACTGACCTTTAAAAACAACAATCAAAATACTTATATCCAGTTACTAAAATATCACTTTCCTCAACCAGGTATATTCTTAAACTTGGCAATGTTTTTTTATGCCGAAATTATCTTTAGAGAAAAACTAAACATTGGCAAGTTTAAGAATATACTGTTTGAGGAAAGTGATATTTTAGTAACTGGATATAAGTATTTTGATTGTTGTTTTTAAAGGTCAGTTGAAGTGTCTTTACGGTTCTTAGTAAGTAAAGATGAGGTCTTCTATGTAATGAACTTGGACATTTCTTTCTTGTATCATCTCTTGTATTGGCAAATATTTTTGGTTGGATTAATACACGAACTCATACTACTTTTTTGGAGTGTAGAATGGTAAGGCGTTTTTTGGGGGTTTTAGGAGGGGATATTTTTGAGAAAGGGAGTGTTTCTTTGTGGGGGCAGGAACTTGGCCTCTATTTCACATTTATGTTTTTTTTGGGGATAACGTTTATTTCGTGTAATAGGCATATTGAGGACTCATCTGCAAACCATCCGACCTTTGGAATTGTTTACTAATAAGAGCTATACCGTGGCTGAAACATGACGTTCCCTTCTTATTGTTATTCAAGTAATTAGACTAGCGAGTGAATTTGTTTAGTCGTTGCTCCTGAAACAGTTATATTGAAACTCTGGCAACACTAATCGATTACCGAATTCCGCTTTTTGCAGGTCCAAGTGGTCCAACACTCTTCCTTTCAAGAAGGCACGTTCTGAACTCCAATACGACGATGAGGTTGCCTGCCTATTCACGGCCCAAACTGAGCTCGTTCCGTTTCGAGTTTCGAAGATCAAACCAATATGGCCAACGCTCGGAGAAACAAGCCCTTTAAGAAAAATATAAAAAAAAAAAAAAAAAAAAAAAAAAAAAAAAAAAAAAGTAAAAAAAAAGAAAAAAAAGACGAGTCGTGGCTTAGCGGAACCCTTCACTTTCCCAAACGGCAGGCCGGAAATCGACTTCGACGTTGCCAGTGCGCGAAGTTGAAAACGAAAGACTGAGGATTTGAAATCTCAATCATCCAGCAAACAACTTGCTTATGATGCACAAAAGAGCCTTTGTGCCGAAGGTCAAAATAGTGCTACATTTTTCGTCAGGAATATAGATTTGGGATCTCTGTCTAAAGCCGGCTGTTTTCGAAAGGCTTAATTTTCTCCTACCACCATATTCCCGGAACGAGCTCTTCTTTTAATTTGTCGACTAGAATTAGCAGGAACGCGTATCAGCTCTTGCGAAACACATCAAAAGCAGACGGATTGTACTATTTCCCTACCTACAAAAAAGTACAACAGGAAAATAAGAAATGCTATCCTGATTCTGGTGTTACTGTAATAAAATCTTTTGCTCAGGTAGAACTTCAGTCACTATTGAATCATACGTGTACAAGGATCCTAGAAGCTCAACGTGAAGTTATAGATACATTGGATGCTGCCTCTTTGAGGAACTTAAAAATTTCTTTTTATTTCATGGTATTCTAAATTGCGAATTCATTATATCAAGCCTTTTAATACGTCGATGTCTTTAGAAAACTGGAAAATCAGCCAGTTACCTCGATAAACGATCCATCGTTGCATATAAAGGAGCTCCGTAGAATTTTATAAGTATTTTAATCGTGTTTAGAAGCTCAATAAACATAGAAGTAGATGGTTTCAGAGTTTCGGCCAAGAATTTACGATATTGCCCAAGTGTGCGTCGGTCAGGGATTTGAGTTCAAATTCGACAAAAAACAGATATGGCACTATATAGGGTGCTAAAACTTGTACCTCTGGTGAACTGCTTTAATATCGTAAGACTAGGATCGATGTACATGTAGGGTGCAAGTATGTGTGATGGGGCATGTCGTCTAAGTTGTTCGTGTAGTGGTGTAAATATTAGTTTTCGCAATAGGCATTTTTTGTAGGCAAGGTATGTCCCCTAAGATGTCAATGAAGAAACTCTTCTAGCGCTTTGAATGTTGAAACGGGGTACTATATGTGCCTAGCATACATAGTGCTGCTCGCAAGCAAGATGACATATGTCAATCTTCGAATCGATTTTGATCTCGTCTTGACTTAATTATCTTGATTTAATAAAATCAAGTAAGTTGATCTAAACATTGCGGTCAGCTGAAGTGAAATTCTCCTTACATTCGGATATTTATCTTCAAAAATCAAACACCAAAATTTCATAACACATGGCCTTGACATGTGGACTGATATAATCTCCACTAACTCATTTTAAACAAAGGTTGAGTCCAGATTAAACTGACTTGATGTTTCAGTAGCAAATTCCTCAATGTATTGACACGAAAAAGAATAACCCCTTTCTAAATCAATATCTATATTAAACTACTAAGACAAAATCTCTTTCTTGGAACATTTTTCTTAAGATCGACTCGATCGCGTGTAAATAGGTATTGAGGGGGGGGGGGGGCTACATTCCTTTCTCTGGGCCCTTCTGGCATGTCACGGATATATATATATATATATATGTATATATATATATATATATATATATATATATATATATATATATATGTATATATATATATATATGTATATATATATATATATATATATATATACACTCCCCGACAAAATTATAGGCCACCCTATATTATATTAGTTTTTGTCATTATTTAATGTTATATTTTAGCCAAAGCAAATACATACTGTTCTAATGTCACTTACTGTTGGAAGAACATGTCTGTAATGAGTACTGATCCTTCTTGCCTAAGGATTAACTGAAATGTAAATATTTAGGCGCGACAAAAGTATAGGCCAGTCACTCAGTTTTTTTTTTTTTTTTTTTTTTTTTTTTTTTTTTTTTTTTTTTTTTTTTTTTTTTTTTTTTTTTTTTTTTTTTACGGCGCATCTACATCTAGGTCATTAGCGCTGACATCCAGGGTGCAGCGAGGAATTTTACCAGCGAGCCGTGGGATGATAAAATTCCTGCCGGAGGTTGGGAATCGAACCCACCATCTCCCGCTTATGAATCCAAGGCGCTAGCCATTAGACCACGGGAGACCCCTCACTCAGTTCTTATCTAAATCTTCCTGTAGGAACAGTTTTAGTGAACAATACATTCATTAATTCAATCAGCGAGTCTAATTAAACCTGATTAAGTAATAACTAGAGGAAAAGTGTTGTCTGAGAGTGTAAAACGTTTGATTAAAACATTGCATGATAAAAATTGGATTATATCGAAAATCGCTCGACCATTCAATAGAACTAGGCATTTCATAAGGAATTTCCTTAGGCTGGTTAGTGATTATGGCCAAAATAAAAGCATTGGTAAGCACACAGTCCAAGGACAGCGAGCCATTTTACGTCATGCTTCCAACTCATCGGCCAATACGACAGAAATTTGTGAACAAGCTGGGGTCAGCTCTTCTCCTCTGTCAACAATTTGCTTCCGGACGATGTCTATACACTTTTTTGCATTCAACGTAGTGAACAAAGAACTAATTCTGTCTGTCCATAGTATCCTATCCCAGCCCAAACCATAATACCTACTCTTCCCATTTGACGGATACTAAAAAACTTTTTTTCTATTCGCAAATCATGAAAAAAATATCGATATCTTTCAAGGCCATCCAGATTAAACTGCTTTTTATCGCTTAAGGTAACTTTCTTCCATCTCTTTCCCCATGTGATGTGTCCCGAAGTAAACTTATTTCTGTTGGCTTTGTTTGCTTTTGAAAAAGGGGGTTTGGACTTCAGTTTAATGACCTTTAAATTATGTGCCTTTTACACAAGGTGTTGAACATTCCTGATGTGTGCACCCCTGCTTGTTAACAAATATCTCTCGTCTTGGCTAAAGTGTTGGAAGCACAAAGAAAAATGGCTCGCTGTTCTTGGACCATGGGCCTACCAATGCTTTTCTTTTGATCATAATCATTACCCAGCCGAAGGAAATTCCTTATGAAATACCTACTTCTATTTAAAGTTCGAGCGATTTAAGATATTCTCCAATTTTTATCGTGCAATGTTTTAAACAAGCGTTTTTCACTCTTAGACAACACTTTTCCTCTAGTTATTACTTAATCAGGTTTAATTAGATTCGCTGATTGAATTGATCAATGAATTGTTCACTAAAACTTTTCCTACAGGAAGATTTAGATAAGAACTGAGTGACTGGCCTATACTTTTGTCGCGCCTAAATATTTACATTTCAGATAATCCTTAGGCAAGAAGGATCAGTACTCATTACAGACATGCTCTTCCAAAAGCCAGTGACATTAGAACAGTATGTATTTGCTTTGGCTTAAATATAGCATTAAATAATGACAACAACTAAAATAATATAGGGTGACCTATAATTTTGTCGGGGAGTGTATATATACCTATATATAATTTATATATAACCTCAACCAGGTATACTTAACATAACATATAGAGCTACACTTAATAGTCCTTCAAATCAATTAGCTTTCAATATATCATGGAAGTGAGAACAGTATCCTGGCTAATAATAATGTATTTCGTGATCTTTCCAGCAATAAATCTGCGTTGATTGATTGATTTATTGTAATTATACTCATTTACAATTTAAATTTAACAAAAGTTCATCCTGCATAAATATCTAGCGCATTTCACAGCTAAGTAACCACAACAATTACTATCATATGCAAAGCTTTTTATAAAGTTTCTATTACTTCAATCTTCACATTTATAGATTTTTTGCACTACACCTAATTGCGCTTTTTGAAGACCCAATTGAGGGTGCACTGTTAACAAAATGTTCTACAATCCTACACATTAGACACCCAAAATGCTCCCCTTAAAACCTATATCAGCTATAAATCTAAATGTATATATACACGCCAGTATTTTTGTTGTATTGACACGAAACATAGGGTGCGTTTACACCTGATAGTATTTGCAAAATATTTATGTGATACAGAAATTGTGACCAATGTAAACTGCGAACAAGTTATGTCTGAGATATATATTTCTATCACGAGCTATAAGTGTCGACCCTTCTCTACCAAAAGATGTAAACACTGATTATTTGCGCCATGTCTTATGATACTCCGTACATTTATCGCAAATTTGTACAAATCCAGAACTGTCGTATAAATATCCATGATATGAATGTCTAGGTATTTCCTTCCTAGTATGTAAACTAGGAAGGAAAAGTATGCAACATTTTTTTTTTTTTTTTTTTTTTTTTTTTTTTTTTTTTTTTTTTTTTTTTTTTTTTTTTTTTTTTTTACAAATCCTGTTTTATTGGAAAAAACACCTCAATACAAAAAATGTAGCTTATTAGGGTATTATTAGGTTCTTGACAAGGTATTAAGGGCCTGAAACTTGGCCCAATATGTATTAGGGTGGGCCGAAAAAATTCATTTTTTTATTTCAAAGTTATAATAGTGCGGGAAAGTTGCGAATTATATAGAGAAATAAAAAAAGTATATAAAAGTTCACATTTTTAAGAGTTATTTTATGTATCGTTAGTATACGTTTTTTTTACGTAATAGTTACAGTGTTTCTATTTTTTAACATAAAAACATTGTGTTTTATTATGGTGTAAATAAATTAACAAATATCGGCCGCAGAATGACTCCAATGCTACAGAAAAACGGGCAAGACCTCAAAAGAGATAGTTAGGCCTATGACATGATGGGCTATAACAGTTATAACGGGCATGGTACATTTCCAATTTCTGTATAAGTAAAAAAGCGTAAATATTTAAGATACAGAATAGTTTTTAACAATAAAGTAACGTTTATAAAATAGGGAAAAAAAACATAGTCCTGTATAAATTACTGTTGTGTTGGTTGAACCTGTCCATTAATACTGTTCTCAGTTATTATGGTTGCCCTGCCTTCAGGATTTTTCAAAGGCCAAGGTCTCTTATGTGTTTCTTGTCATCTGGAGTCATTGCTAACAGAAAGTATCAAGTGTAGATGGAGATAGTTAGCCGCTGTAGAGATACGAAGACAGGTATAGTTGGGATTCGGCTAGGAGAAAAAACGTCAGACTTTCAAAAAGAAATCTGTATTTTGGACGTTTCGACTGCAACAATGGGAGCCTTCTTCAGCTAAAAAATACATACAACTTATAAGTAAAGAAAATGTACAAGTAGTAAGTAAAAGACAGGAAGAAATGAGCGGAGTATATATATCAATACAATAAATTTTAACCAATCTTATTTTTAAAAACAATGAAAATACGGTAGTTGGAAAGAAAACAGCATGTAGAACTTGTTAGTAAAGTAAGTATCAAGGATGGGCGAAAAAACCATTCTGATCAATTACAGGGCCGACATCAAGTAAAAGTTTTGGCAACTACCTCATAGATTGTTTTGCTCGATAAACAAGTTTTGGGCCGTCCGTAAAGCATGTACCTACTTGCTTTGATAGTAAACCACACTGATATATATGATTTCAATATAAACAAAAATAGTTCTTGAAGTTCAGGTGAAAGCATTTCTTCACTTACGATCAGAGAGTTCTATTTGTATTTTTCAACCACCTCAATACGATAAACGCCCATTTTTCTATGTCTTTATTAGTTCATGTGAAAAAATCCTACGCTTATTACATTTAAATATTAATTATTTATGAAATACCAAAAACGCGTTCAAAGTACCATTGGCTTCAAAATTGAGAACAGTTTCAGAATCCTGAAGGCAGGGCAGATAACTGAGAACAGTAATAATGGACAGGTTCAACTAACACAACAGTAATTTATATAGAACTATGTTTTTCTTCCTATTTTATAAACGTTACTTTAATGTTAAAAACTATTCTGTATCTTAAATATTTACGCTTTTTAAATATACAGCAATTTGAAATGTACCATGTCCGTTTTAACTGTTATTGCCCATCATGTCATAGGCCTAACTATCTCTTTTGAGGTCCAGTTTTTCTGTAGCATTGGAGTCATTCTGCGGCTGATTTTGTTAATTTTTTTGCACCATTATAAAATACAATGTTTTTATGTTGAAAAATATAAACACTGTAACTATTATGTTAAAAAAAACGTATACTAACGATACATAAAATAACTCCTAAAGATATGAAATTTTCAATATTTGGGCAAATTTTGAGCCCTATGCAAGACAGAAAGATATCAACTGATCTAAACCAAATTAAATCACAATTTTTTTAGGCTCTAATTGAAGACGCTAAAAACTATTTTATTACGAAATCATCAAATTCAAAAATTTTAAAAAAAATTTGCAAAAAGGAAGATTTTTCATATTTTGTAAAATTTCAACGCGTATGCGCGAACGGAAGATGTCAACCGATTTTGATAATTTTTCTTTCCTTTTATTTCTCTATATAATTCGCAACGTTCCCGCACTTACAACTTCGAATTAAAAAATTAGTTTTTTCGGCCCACCCTAATATGTATATCATAACTTTCATAGACAAACTGTGGGTAACTTGAGGGGTCTGGAACTTGGCCTCTTTTTTTCAATGTTAGTTGTTTTAGGGAGATATGTATTTAACTATTTTTATTATAAATAATCGAATAATAAAACCTTTATTACTTGATTAAATATCATAAATGTATGACCTTTGAGATTTAATAAAAGGAGTTAATTTTCTGGCCTGAAGCCACACATATATATATATATATATATATATATATATATATATATATATATATATGTATATATATACATATATATATATATATATATGTGTGTGTATATGCTATTAACTATAGCACAAAGACAAAAATATATTAAAATAAAACGAGATAGAGTATTTTACCATCCAGAGGAAGTTGTGTTCTTACTCCTTCATTTTTTTTATTTAAATCTCAGCTTCTTATAATGAATTAATGTCGGAATAATAAAAACTCTCCTCCCCCCCCCCTCACTCTCTCTCTTTCTCCTTCCTTCTGTTTTAACTCTACTATCCTTGGGAACTGAGTTAGGAATATGCAAATCAGTGGGCAAATGAAATTGCTCGAGAAGTCGTTTACGCTTATAAAGATATTAAATTATGCTTTATTTACTTTTTGTTTGTGATTATTTCCCAGCGTTCTAACAGGAGAAAAAAGTAAAAACAAAGCGTGCGTATTAATAGCTTTTGCAAAAAAGAACTTTTTCTGGATTTTGCTCAAGCAAGCATTAAGGTCGATCTTATTTTTAATAAGGCATGATGATAGCATATTCATCTTCATTGCTTGGACAGTACACGTCGAACTTAAAAGCACTTGAAACTTGCCGAGATTTAGAACGTATTAAGTCCAAAAAAAACTAAATAAATCATTAATCCAATAATAATTCTATTAATTCAGCTGTTAATGTCAAATATTTCATTTTCGTCAGGTGTTTTGTTAAATTTAAGCTTTTTCATCCCTGCAGTTAATTCTGAGGTCATTATATATGGAATATCTTCAACTGATCTGTAGTTTGTTATAGCCTGTTCATCTAAGCTAGAAGCTTTTATCAGGAGGGGAGATTCTTGCAGTAGAATTCTGTGCATTATTCAACCTAATTATGACAGGGGAATCTATACCTGAGGAATGGAAAATTGCGAAAAAAATGTTATTACATAAAAAAGGCGACAAAACTAAAATTGAAAATTATCGTCCCATATCTCTCTGCTCGACAATAGCTAAGCTTTTCACTAGTATTATCAATAGAAGAATAGCCCATTACATCTCTCCAACATTGTCAATAGAACAAGCAGGTTTCAGGAAACATTTCTCAGTCACAGACCATCTCCAAGTCATAAACCAATTAATTGAGAAATCGATAGAGTATGACTTTCCTTTATATTTTTGTTTTGTGGACTTTCAGAAGGCCTTTGATAGTGAGTATCAGACAAGCATTTTTGAGGCAATGAATGAAATAGGCCTACCAGAAAAATACATTTCAATTGTAGGGAAACTGTATGCTGGGAATACAGCTTATATTCAGGCAGAAAGAGATGGACCAAATTTTTCTGTAGGTAGAGGAGTAAGGAAGGGTGACCCACTCTCTCCAACTCTCTTTATAATATTATTGGAAAAGTTTTTCCGAGCATTTGATTGGTTCAACATGGGTGTCAAAATTGATGGTAGGAAACTGAACAATTTGAAATTTGCTGATGACATCGTGTTGATCTCAGAAAAGGCTGAAGAACTAAGAATAATGGTGAACGATCTCATAAACCATAGCGCTGAAGTAGGACTAATCCCAAATTTCACTAATGACCAATAGCTTAAAGAAGGAGATAAGCCTCAACGGAATAGCTCTACAGTATGTAGATGAATTTGTTTACTTCGGACAACTTATATCCTTTAATAATCGTGCAGCTAAAGAAGTGCAAAGGAGAATTACTAGAGGTTGGCAGAAGTATTGGTCACTAAAGGAAGTAATGAAGGGTAACTTTAGCCTGAATAACAAGAAGATGGTGTTCGAAAGCTGTGTTCTCCCTTCTGAGAGTTACGACTGCCAAACCTGGGCACTGACCAAGGAGCAAGAATCCAAGCTAGTGGCAAAACTCCGTCCCACGAAACATGATGAACTACAGGAGACGAGATAAAGTCAGGGGTTCATTTATGCGGCAAGAATCTGGAGTGACAGATATCGGCCTGCATATAAGGAAAATTAAGTGGAAATGGGCTGGTCATTTTGCCAGATTGCAGGATAGCAGGTGGACCCTGAAGGCTACGGAATGGATTCCGCTTAACTTAGGGAGGAGACGAGGAAGACCATGTAGGCGTTGGAGTGATGTCTTCAAGTCCGTAGCTGGTCCGAATTGGATGAACGTAGCAAGGAATAAAGACACATGGAAAGCATTGTTGGAAGAACAGGGAACTCCACTTCCTAGTTGGGTTGGTCTCCAGGGAAGTTAGACCATTACCCCCATCAAGGGGAGGCCTGCATGAGAAACATGTACTTGTAAATATTGTAAATAGTAATTTAAGAGGAAAAGAATTTAAATTTTTATTACTTTTATTTTGGTTATTTTTGGAAATAGTTTTTTTTTTTTTTTTTTTTTTTTTTTTGTATTGTTCCTCTTCATGCAATAAAGGCTTTATTTATTTATTTTATCAAGTATTCTTACAAAAAAAATGTGGATGACAGGTGCCTCGTGCTTACTTTTAATAGAATATACACCTGGTCACTTCTCAGTTATGGCTGTCAAGCATATTCATCGGCCGGTAAGATATTAAAACTAGAAATGCAATATAGGATACATTACACAGAATAGCGAAAGGTGCATTTAGACTCTACCCCATCTGCCAGGTTATGTGTGGTGACGCGGGCGACCACCTCCCGGAGAATAGGTGCCAGGCATTTCGTTTAAACCTTTACAAAAAATTCAAACTTCTGACTATACTATGTAAAAAACATTAGTTCTCAAACGCTGATATTTACAGTAGACGTTAATGAATTAATATATAGTATTGGTCTTAAAAAAAACTTATAAAATGAAAAGGTAATCCTTTGGACTAAGGGTGCACCTACATTGGTCCCGATCCGATCCGATCTGATAGCCACTGACTCTCGGAAGAAAAACAAACACAGTAAACTCAATGAAGGTGCCTACATTGGTCCCGGCGCGACCGATCCGATGAGCACCGATTCTCGGCTGTTAAAACTTCTTTGGTTCTATATCTCGGTCGAACTACGCAAAAAGGCACCAAACGGCAAATTGTGTTTTAAAAAAGTCGACTGCGTCTACATCACAACCGATTTCAATGTATTTATTTATTTTTTTAAATAAAAGCTAATAAAATGTTGTCAATTCACATTTTCCTTTTTTGTTTCCGTTGTTTATTAAATTACGTGGAAATGTTTATAATTTTCCAATGTTTATAACTTTCTAAAATTTCGCAGACAGCACTTCACGCTTGAGCTTAAGTAAGCACATTCCGCTGCGAGGTGTTTAGTTTTTGCCATATTCCTAAAGAATTTGCTGAAATTAGCTGTATTATGCAACAAAATACAAAAATCATTCGACTCGCAGGAGCTGCATCATCTTAGCGCCGTTCCAGTAATACCTCCTAGGGTACATACCTTCCTGGGGTACATACCTTGCGTAACGATTTTTTTCGCGCGAAGTTCGCACCAAAAGCCATATTCCGGTGGACGGATTCTGCTGGTTAGCGAACTTGACCTTTCAAATTAGACGAAAGATTTTTGTACCACATTTCATAAAAATCGGATCATTATTCACTGAGATAAAGCGCGAACAGACAAATAAATGTATATGTGTATATATATATAGTAGAGGAAGAAATTCCCCTTGAGAAACTTTTCAGATTTTCGACGCAGAAACACGTTCATCATTAGATGTGCATTATTATATCGTGTTTCGTTCTAAAGAAGGAAAACATTTGGCCTGTACAATCACTTTAATATTTTGGTCCGGAGTAATTACCATTCCATTCTAACTGCAAGTAAGAAACAAGAATAAAAGCATAGGCGTTTATAAGAGGAAGGCTGAGCGGCCTGCAGCCCCCCCCCCCCCCCGAAATTTGGATTTGATCGGTAAAAATTTGTCATAAACCCTTAAAAATAAATTAAATAAGATCACTTAGTTCATAAAAAAAAATCTTATTTTGGGTGCAATAGCATTTGATTTGGTTAAAACTATTCCAAGTTCTAAATTGTTAGTATTCCATGCACCGGAAATGGTCTGAGCCCCCCCCCTTCCCCCTATAAATTTTCCCTGCCCCTCCCGAAATTATTTTCTATATACGCCCATGAATAGAAGTTATACCGGTGCGTTTGGGTCGAGAGTAGCAATTTACAAAACTATATGTACGCATTTTTGTCAAACAAATACTTTTACATTACCAGATACCTCGAACAAACATTTGTAGAAACTTTAAGAACAAACACAATAACAACAATGTAAAAATAAAGAATACTTAATGTGAGTTGCTTAATAAGACAAATAAATAAAGAAAACAGTAGTTTCTAACCTTTCATTTAAAAGATGATTTTGAGATTCCTCCTTCAGAACCTGAGAAAAAACCAATGAAAAAATTATAAAAGACAAGATCAAAATTTCAGTAAAACATTTATTCTAAATTTGTTTTGTTACTTATTAATTCCTATATATAACACATTGTCTGTTTATGTCAAGAAAGATTTTTCTGTTTTCAATTCTATCATTAATATTTTATTAATTCTTAAAGTTGTTTATGTATTATGTCTATATGGGCGAAAAATCTCATGGCCGTCAGCGCCCTACAGTGCAAAAACATGCCACACAAAATCACTCTTTCTTAAACAGTTATTTTCAATTGTTCATTTATTTATTTCATTTTATTTTATTTATTTATTTTTTTTTTAATTCCTGAAGTATTCAATAGTGTATGTGTTAATGTTCAGCACCAAACTGCTAATGAAATGTATATATATATATATATATATATATATATATATATATATATATATAGAAGAGGTTGATGAGGAAATAGTGCTGAACATATAGGTGCCTATTATTGAGGCTAAATGATCGACAATATAGAGTGAGAGAAAAAAAAATTGAATTATTTATTTTTGAAAACATAAGAAAAAAAATATCTCCTTGTGGAGCAGGCGCTGGTTAGTATGTTAGCTTGAAAATAAAACAAAAAAATATTAACTTCTGTGCGAATGAAAATAATGAAAAATACAAGTATGTACAGTTGATGGTCGGGCGAATTGTGGCCGCTGAGGGTTAAAAAAATGGTTATAGTCTCGCTTATCTGGTTGATGCTGCGTCTTCCCTGTAGCCGCTGACGCCAGGTTGAAAATTGGAGCTTGACGGGGCTTAGAAGAAGGTGTACCTCCAGAGGATGGATGCAGCAAGCGAAAAAAATGCTCCTAAGGGCCTCAAGCCTGTGCTGTTCCTCAGGGACTCAAGGCTGAACTGCCTTAGGGCGGGCAGCTCGCAAATCGGCGCTCTTTCTGTGCTGAGCCCGCAAGGTGCTGCCCTCATTTGAAGATTGCACCGGGAGGTGGCGAACTCTGTAAGCTCGAGGGTAAACCAGCCGTCCTATAGCAGAGATAGTGGTGATCCGCAAGAGGATTAAGGGTTGACTGATAACCGCCTCCGGACTTGTATCTCAGCTGCCAGACTATTCCCCTATACCTAGACGCTACAAGGCTTCATTTTAATAATTAAATGTTAGGAAATAAATATTAGCTACTTTTAACCAACATGGTCTCTAACAGTATGAACATTACAAATTCTAACTAAGATTTACCACACGTAGGGTTGACATAATTTTTGCTTATTTCATAAAGATTGTTATGTAATTTATCGGGTAAATTTATCTCTTTCAGGCAGTTGAATGTCTACTTTATGCATATTTCCACCCATTACCGAGTAGTTCGATCATAATTTTTCTTAATTAATGTCTCCATAACATGGTGATTATACTTTTCTTCTTAAAACCTATAATCTGTGCTCAAAAAGAGTTGAATAAATTCATATGTATAATAGATTTGGGCTACCTACAATATTAGGCTAGACTCCTTAATATTGGACTAGGTAGAATATCTAAAGCGTTGTGTGTCCTGCTAGAGAGGATGTAATCCAGGTTCGGTTGAAAGGTTGCCTAGTGGAGTTGGTAGTTTGGGAAAGTTAGGAAACTCAAGTAGATGTAGTTAGTTCATGGGCTAGCTGGCTAAATATTGGATTGAAATCCCCCGGGAACAGGGAAATGCATACAGGGGCATCCTTAGTTTACCCGTTACTAATTTATTTTTGACCTTTACAAGAAACATTTTTACATTATTAATTTTATTTAAATGTTAACATCCATTTATTATTGAGAAAGAATTTAAGGACGGGGTAACTATAGGCTACACCCCGTTTCTAGCCAGGATAGGACTGATACCTTTTTTCTTTCGAAATAAAAGGCACCTAAAAGGAATCGAAACTACGATCTTAGACTTGGAGTGCTCGCTCCTTTTTAAATCACATTCAGGCTCAAGCTCAAGATAGGTAACGAAAACACGTTCATAATTGTATATATATATATGTGTGTGTATATATATATATATATATATATATATATATGTGTATATATATATATATATATATATATATATATATATACGCGCACTGGCAGGCTAACAATTGTTACTTTTTTGATGAAATTGAATTATTATTTTATTTATATTTTCTTGAAAACCTCGTAGTATGTGAAAATACAAAAAGTAGTTCGCAGATACTGCCTAAAAAATAGTTTCATTCGCTTTCCTTCGTTAGAGAAACTGTAATAAAAAGTGTACTTCGAAGCCTTCAAACGAAAAGCTCAAAGCGCAACAATTTTTTTTGCGCAAATTTTGCCCATAAAACCATTTTCCGGTACGCAGGGTTTCCGAGATATAGGTCTGTGAAAACCCGATAAATGGGACCTTCTAACCACCCCCCCCCCCCCCCCTCCCCCGGCTCAAATGCTACGGGCGGGGGCTTTTGATATGTTCACTTCCTAACTAGCCCAAAAAACGTTACGAAGTCAAAAATGTTGTTCCAAAAATTTCCATCTATAAATGTTCGTTGCCTGGACTGATATTTATTTATAAATATATTTGTCTGTTCTCTCTCCTCCCGCCTCAAAAATGGCCCGACTTTAAAAACAATTTGTACAAAAATCTTTCGTCTAATTTGAAAGGCCAAGATCGTTAACCAGCAGAATCCATCCATCGGAACATGGTTTTTGGAGAAAAGTTCGCGGGAAAAAATTTGGAGCGGTTACGTTTTCGAGTTCATATGCAGCCAAGTGCACGTTTTATGGGTTCCTCGCGTAGGGAAACGACCATTCCTGAAGCTATATCTGTAACCGAATTCAAGAATAATTGAAACATCTACTAATTCTACTAAATATGTTGTAATTTTGGTTACGTTCGGAGTTAAGGAAGGATTACAATAAAATATTTTATTTTTAGACATGAAAAGTTTTGGGAAGGAATTGTATATTTCCCTAATATCTCGAAAACGGTCGGGAATATCTCGATTAGGCGATGTCAAGCGGAGAAATAAGTGCTTAAAACTTCAAATGTGTTTGTTTTGTTCTTTTAAACGGTTTTTTTGTAGTTGTTTAGCTCACTTTTTAGTTGGTTGTTAGTTTTTTTAATTGGAACTATTTGTAGAATTAGTACTATAGTAGAAGAGGCCAAGAAAATATAAACATTTTGATATTTTTCAAATCATTGAACAGTAAGATTAGAATCCCTAGGAGTGGATGAAGGGTGCTGCCTGGCCCTTTTTCTGTCAGGTAGAGGTGAGGGACCTATTTGAGGTCATAAATTATTTCATGAAAGGTCTTATAAAATTATAACTGTTTCTATTTCCAAATGACATTAGGATTAAGAACGGAACCGCGCTAAGATAATGGAGTTCCTGCAAGTCGGACTTTTATCAATAAAAACGTTTTTGTTAAGCTTTAAGTTCCTAATTTCTTTATTAACCATTTGTTTGTTGTTGTTTTCTTTTTTGTTGATTTTTTGACGTAACATGAAGTGAGTTTGTAGCCAATGTCGCGAAACTCAAGAATCAAATAAAATAAAAAATAATTATCAATAAAATAAATGTGACAGTGACAGAAGATACGTGAAATAAGAGAATACATTTTTTTAAATTGAAATAGAGGTTTACGAGTGGATTTCGAAGAGGCTAAGTGAGTAATTTCAGATTTTTTTATGTTCTCTGCGCAAAATGGCGTATTAATGCTTTGATTTTCATCCAGATATCACTGTAGTAGTTTTTTAATGTATATACGCACATGCACTCGCGCGCACATTTAAATACACATACGCATACTTTTTTACAAAACATAACGTGTAATTGCGCTCTTTTCGTTGATTAATTGCCACCGCCATTATTCTTTAACCATAAGGAATATAGAGGTCGATTGTGGAATTGAAAGAAAATGAGGCTGAGAGATCCCCCCCCCCCCCCCCATCCGCTCCTTGTGACTTCTATCACAAAGGATTCCTGAATCCTATAAGGAGATTAGTAAATCTCGAATATCTTAATCCCTCTTTCAATTCCCTTAGAATATCTCTTTTATCTCAATGGGAAAGTTAATTACATTTCACTCTCCATTCCTCCGAGGCCTAATGGAGGTCTCTGATAGAAAAATGCTCAATCAGTGCTCTTCCATTGATTGGAAATCTGGTACTTGCTGAAAATGTTCTAATTCAGCGCTTTTCCATTGATTGGAAATCTGGTACTTGCAGAAAGTGTTCTTAAGCAGCGCTCTTCCATTGATTGGAAAACTCACTCTTGATGGAAATATTCTAAATCAGTACTCATCCATTAATTGGACATCAAGCACTTGCAGAAAATATTCTAAATTGGTGCTCTTTTATAGAAAACTAGCTGTTACCCTGCGTGTCATGCTACACCTACTTTCTCCACCTAGAAAAGCAAAAATAAATTTGAAACCAAATAAGTAATATTAAAATCTAATAACGCATATATGTAATTATTTGAGTTTATAGTTTCGAACCCGTGATCTCTGTACTGTGAGTTCTCGACGATTTTAACCTAGCCTATGACTCTCCTCGAATCCAGACCTACATGTGTGCTAAGGTTGATCAACATCGAGACGTCCCGGATCAAGACATACTCGTACCAATTTGGTCAAAATCTGTCAAACGGTGTGGATTTGTATAAGGAACAAACATACAATCAGACACGAATATATATATATATATATATATATATATATATATATATATTTATTTATATACATATATATATATACTATCAGACACATATATATATGTATATATATTTGCGTTGCTCTTCAACGGGCTGGATCTGAGATTTCCGGCTTTCAGGAAAACTTCTTCATTTAATCAGCTTTCCATTCATGTATCACAACCCTGTGTTATTGAATTATTTGGACAACTTAAGAACAAAAGTTTTAAAAAAAACATGGATCTGTGAAAAAAAAATTAAATTTTCTTCTTTAGTTTATTCAAATAGCTTAAAAGAAATATTTATTTTTAAAAACATTAACTTTAATATTACGTAAATATTTACTTCAAAAAATTAATTTCACAAAAAAAAATCATATTTATTTTAATTTTTTAAATTATTGTAACTGCTCAAAATGAGCTCCTCCTTCTACCCTACATAGTCCACTTTTTCTAAGAACTGCATCTCCTGCTCTTCTTATTTCCATTTTCTCCCTGTTCATCTCCTCACATTTAAGAATGATTTTGTTCTCTAAATCCTCCCTGGTATCCACTGCCTCACTATAGACCATTGTCTTCAATTTTCCCCATAAATAGAAATCTATAGGGGTTAAGTCAGGGCTTCCGGGAGGCCACCTTACCGGCCCATACCGCCCAATCCACCTGTCTTCATAGCTTCTTATGAGCCACTGCTTGACTGGTCGGCTACTATGGGCTGGACACCCGTCCATTTGAAACCAGCTGTTTTGCCTAACTTCCAGTGGTAAGGTTTGGAAGGTCATTTTATAGAAGGTGAAGAAAAGTCTCAGAATTAAATCTATCTGGCAGAAATACTGGGTCCAGGAGATGGCCATTAATGAACCCCAACCACACATTAACCTGCAAAATTATTATTTTTATCCAGATAACTATTTGAAAAAATTGTTATGGGTATTTACAATTAAAAAACAAATGTTTTACCTTGAATTGATACTGATGGCTACGCTTGTGAACCGCCCTAGGATTCTCGTGAGCCCATGTGTGGTTGTTGTGGTAATTAAATATAGCATCTCTAATAAATAAGATGTACATTGAGATTTATTTGCACTAATAAGTCTTTCCCATGAAATAAACATTTTGAAATTAATACCTTGTAAAAGTGGATTCATCTGTCCACAAAATGTTTCTTAAAAACTGTGGTTCTTCGTCTACTTTATTAATTAACCACTTACAAAAATCTGTTCTCGCACGTCGGTCCCTCTCAAGCAAAGGATGGATGGGGTTGAAATGATAAGGATATCTGAAACAATAGTGACGTATCACTAATACAATTCATAAATATGTAAATGATAGATACAAATAACAAATGTCTTGGAAATACCTGTTGTCTTCCTGCAAAGCGCGATGTACTGCCATACGCGACACTCCTAGCCTTGTGGAAGCTCTCCTCACACTCAATGTTGGGTCAACATCAAAGGAATTTAACACCACTGCATCTTGTCTTTGTTGAGGACGGCCAGGTGGCCTGGCCGGTTTAAACATCCCAGTCTCACCCGAACGACGGTAGACATCCAGAATAGTCTGATAATTGGGCAGTCGCCTTCGAGGAAATCGCCTACCGTATTCCTCTACTGCCCCCCTACCGCTTCCGTTGGCAACACCGTAACAAAATATCATGTCACGGTACTCAATATTTGAAAACTAACAAATAATTCAATAACACAGGGTTGTGATACATGAATGGAATGATTAAATGAAGAAGTTTTCCTGAAAGCCGGAAATCTCAGATCCAGCCCGTTGAAGAGCAACGCTGTTAAGAAATATGAAGAAAAAGTCAGGAAACTTAGAATAGCTTTCTTCTGGTTAGATTGACATACTTAAATTAATTTTTCCGATGATTAATTTTTACGTTTATTCCTAACTAGTCTTATAGTAAATTTACTCAGCTTTCGATTGGTTTCACTTTCTTTCCAGTAGAACCACCTGGGCCGGAGCTACAACGATTATTCTTTTAAAAATCACGTTTGTCTTAAAAAAACGATTAAACGACGTTTTCTCCCTTATGGGCGAGAATTCGGGAAATCGTCATAGAACATTTTTTGTTCCCCTAATGGTCCTCTATCACCCCTCACAATACGACTAGACATTTACGGGACACCCTGTATATATATATATATATATATATTTCAATCTGCAAGTAGACTCAATGTTTTAATTACTGTAAACTAATAAGAAAAAAGACCATCATCAAATACAATGAAAGTTCAATTCGTTGGCCATAATGAACCTAACGTTAGCGTCCTTAAAAAATGGAAACATTCGTGTATTGATAGTAAATTACTTCTGATATTCAGAGCACTGATGATTTTTTGGAGCAATGTTTGATTTAAGAACAATCGTAGAGTACTGATCTAGAGTATATGAAGCAATTTCTAGATTTCAATCCATGGAAAGGCACCGATTTAGAATATTGCGAACAACTATTGGATTTCCAATTTATAGAAAAACAGCGATTAGGAATATTTCTAGGAAGTGCTACATCTATATATATATATATTTATTTAAATAGTATTTTTGTTAAGGAAAGGCTAATTTAGCTTAGGAGAATGTGCTCAGCATTAAAAATTGTATTTATTGCAACAATAAAAAAATCATTCATTATTGTAATTTTGGCAACTCTTATGCCTGAAGCTCCAAGTTTTATGTATTTTCTTTTTTAGTTTACACCTATTAAAATTTTAGTTTAAAAAATTATTAAAAATAATTACATTACATTAGGTGATGGACGCGAAAGTCCATGAAGGACCAAGGCCTCAGGCAACAGCCTATTCAACCCATCTCCGTCCGCTGCGAATCTCCTCCAACAACAGACTCCCATAGCACGCAAGTCTCCTTTCACCTCATCCAGCCATCTGAGAGGAAGTCTACCTCTCATCCTGTCGCCCCAAGGCTTACTGTACATGAGTTTTCACTGAAGCATCTCTGGATGCATTCGATCCACCTGTTTCAACCATTCCAATCTTCTCATACTGATAAAATGAACAAGATCTGGTTCACCAAACAAAAATCCTTCAGCTCCTGATTCTTCCTTATGTACCTTTGTTCACTAATTGTAATGAGGCCAAAACATTTTCTCAGGATCTTACGGTCCTATACCAGCAGCGCAGTTTTACTATTCTTTGTCAGCGCCCATGTTTCGCTTCCATACTTTATGCACGGCCTGATTATTGTTTAAAAATAAGAAGTTTGGCCTTCCTAGAGGGGGATTTAATCTTTAAGAGCCTCTGTGCATCGTAAAAGCTTCTGCTAAAACGTAAAAATAATAATGATAGTTTAATAAAATATTGCTTATTAATGAGTCCCATTATTTATATAAATATTGGTTTTCTTCCTTTCTTGCAATTTAGTTAATAAAACATTTATGTAGTATGAGCCCCACTTATGCTTCATTTTCGTTAAAAGTAAAGGGGGTAAAAAGGATTTTAATATTACAAAAACATTGCTTTTAATTTTACTAGGAATTTCCTCTCGATAAATAATGAAGGCGAATAGATTATCTGGGATTTAGTACCTTATTGAAGTCCTGGCATCCTGGAGAGGCCCCAAGGGATCCCGGGGAATCAATAGCCCGAGTATTACCCATTCCAGGTTTATACATAAAATATTATGGAAATTCATTATATTATATTATGCTGGCCCATGGTGAGTTTTGATTTGTTTGTTTCAGCGCGTTTCCCCGCGAAACCCGCTAATGACGTTGAAATGGCGACACTCCCATGTAAACGTAAGCGTTCAGCCCTTATCCGTTAGAAAACGCTAGTAGTATGGCGACTGGTAGCCAGGGGCCCGAATTTTCAGTCGTGACGTTAACAAACCAAACTATTTCATTTGTTTTACCTACTTCCTCTTTGAAGTTTAATGCAATAAAATATGTAATATGTCAATTCTTATTAGGCATGGGATCGTTAAAGCACATATCCTATCTTCACACTACTTTATTTATTAGGCCCGACATGTTTCGTGCATATGTTCAATTTTCCTGTCCTCTCGTCACCATGAACTCGCTCTGGAATCTGCCGTTACGCCAGATGGTCCTTCGAAAGTTTGACATGGTTGGGACGATATGTTAATATTGTTAAATAAAAAAATATAAAAAAAAAAAAGTCGTCAGGACAAGTGGGTTTCATTATTATTAATACAAGTGTTTCATTTTCCTTGCTCTCGTCCTTGCACAACTGTGCGATAAATCGCTCATCCGTGCCTCCAGTGTTAAGACTGCCTTATAGAATGTTATAGAAACCAAGGAGCAGAATATCTATATATATATATATATATATATATATATATATATATATATATATACCATGTTTTCCTTAATTTCAGGTGTATTATCTTAATGAATAAAATCTTACTAAGGTTAGAGGTATATATATATATATATATATATTCTGAATTCCACCTTAACCAATTAAGCTGATTTGTTAAATACATGTTTTCCTTAATTTCAGGTGTATTATCTTAATGAATGATATATTAAACGCATAAATATCACTTTTAAATTGGATTCCTCTGTAAAATGTAATCCTTGAATAAGGAGTGGAGATAAAGATGGCACCTGAATTAAAACCATCCGGAATAAATTATAAAGTTGGATTTGAGAGATTTATAGCCAGGGGAGAATGAAATAAATGCGACCCAGGAGATTTAGGAGAAATGAGAAATTGAAAGAGAAGCTATTAAAATTGACATTATCTTTAAGTTGGATCTGCGGCATATTGCCAAAGCCATATCATAAAGAATCTTTACGAAATTTCATTATTGCCAAGGGAGAACTTACGTTTCCATTACTGTAGTGTCCTTGTGACTGAAAACGGCGGATCTAGGCCGGGATTGTTAGTACACCAATCGCTGGGTGGGGGGGGGTTGCAGTATTAGGAGGTCGTATAGACCCACAACGCCAAGGTCTTCGGTATGAGGATAATCTGTTCGAGCCATTTTCTCGTTGGTGTCCCGGAAGCCGTGGTAAAGCCAAGCTAGATGAGGAAAACGTCCCTATAAATCTGCTGATTGTAGGAGGCAGCGCTATCAGACCCCTGTTGAGGCTGTAGATGCGTGACATGGGCAATGCTTAACAGGGGCATTGACGGTAGGATAAACTGGGCAGCAGGGCTGCCGAAAAACTGCGAGGGATAGTCGTGGTTCCTCGGCCAATGTTAAGACGTCTATAAGAAGGTGACCAAAAATTAAACCCCTGGTCCTTTAAGTTGGGTTAGGTCGTATACTGCAAAAGCTTTTACCACTGAACATCATAAGCGGATAAATGAGTTTCAAACGGAGCGTTACGAGATATCTGTCTGTGTTCTGGGAATCAGTAGTCTCTTCGGTTAACCGTTCCGGGTAGTAAGATAATCAAATTCGTACTCACCGATGTCAAGTCTCTAACAGGTACTAACTCGCACCGTATAATTTGGCTTGCACTAGTTCCGAGTAAGGATTGCAGTTTTCATTGAGAGAGAGCACGGAAATATTTTATTGGCTTACCCTTCCAAGAGCAGATGTAACACTGAACTTCTGAATTTATATTCACATGTGTTTTACTATTATCTGATAACCGCTACACGACTGTGCCGGAGAACAGTGGCAGGACAAGAACTTGATAGCTAGTGGAGGCTGGGTCTGGAGGCCTACTCTCAATAGTGGGACCAATCTCTGAAGAAGTAAGTAAGTATTATTATAATTAAAAATGAGAGAAGGTTTATTTAAATTTTCTCCATAATATTGGCGACTCATTGTAGTGACTAAAATGGAGTTTTCTCCAGGAATCCGTCACGGAATTTCGTTCAGTCCAACATGCTAACCTCCCTCTCAAGTCAGTATATTTGCAGGTCTAATAACTGTTCAATTATTAGTCAGTGTATATATATATATATATATATATATATATATATATATATATATATATATATATATATACTGAATAGTGTAACTTCAAAGTCGTTTTCTCAAAACTATGTTTTTCAAATCGGGAGATACTCTGGCGACTTCAATTTTTGCCCGATCAATTTCAAATTTCAACTGCAGCTTCCTAATTATATTTGCTAGTAATGTAGGCTGGTGTTTTTCCGATTCATTGAATTAGAACGATTTCATGACCGATTTTCAACGGATTTTTTATTAAAAATGAATAATTGTTCACCATTTTAGAAAAAAAAAAAAAATTCTTAAAAATCTTAAGTACTTTATCTACTAAAGTAACCTTCTTCTTTCAAAATAATTTTAGTTTTTCGTTCTAGATTAAAAATTACCGCCTGCAGACTAACGTCCATGATAAAAGAGGCTTTACGTTCGTCAGACACAGAGCCGTCATTTTTTTCCAAATAATTTAAACTTTTTTTTTTTGGTACTTTAACACCCCATATTAAAAATTTGGTATAGACAATTGAAAAATATTGATTTATTTGCTATTTATAAATTCAAGAAAATGACTTTGATTTTGATGGCACAAGGTAGGATCACACGTTAAGTTCATTACAAGCCAAGAGAAACATTTACAGCACACACCCTATCGTTATTGAAATGTTTACATCGTCAACTACCAACAAATCGCTTACTTAGTTTTTGTTGAAGAGAGAATTATAGTTAATAACTGTTTGGTGTGTGATTGAATTTAGTAAATGCCAAGTAAACATAGGATTGTCTGGTTAATAGGTTTCCAAGAGTCTCGACTAAAAGGATCGAAGGATTGTATTGAAGATCGGGCAAAATGCCGAGAGAAATAATCTACACGAGTGTGAGTAAATCCCACTTGACTACGGAGAAGTCACAAAAGTACTTCACTCTCATTCTTTTCCTTGTATCTCAGATTTCCTTTTTCCTGAGAAAATTCCAAGCCTGTTGCTCTTTTCATCGTTTGACCTACCCACTTGTACAAATTGAATTTCTTTCTGATTCGCTATCACACAATTGGTTTTGAGTAATCCTACTCTCCGGGACAAAGGATGATTGAATAATTTGACCTTTATTCCTTTAGTCCTTGACTTGACTTTTCCCTGACTCGCTCGCTTGAATAAAATCAAATCTATTCGACCAGTGAAATTCAACGCACGATTGAATGATATAATTGAAGCTTTGAAATTGATGATGAAAAACAAACACAATGAAACTCATATCCGAATTCTAAGTCGTGCTTTTAGAAAACATTTTAATTTATTTCATAATTCTACAGGAAGTGATGCCTTAATTATTCTTTATGAGGTAAATCTTAAAAGACGACACTAATTATCTTCATATTTAAATATATTTATAACAGTAATTATAATATGTTTTACATTTTACACAAATGTATGGATGTACAATCCAAAGTAACTGGCAATAGGACGTTGATATTGGTGCTTATTATATATCTTTATATACTTTATATATATATATATATATATATATATATATATATATATATATATATATATATATATAAGTATATATATATATAAGTATATATATATATATATATATATATATACATATATATGTATGCATTAATGGCCTAGATGTCAAGGCGCCGTAAAAAAAAAAAATAAATAAATAAATGAAATAAAAATAAATAAATAAATCGTCCAACACGAAAATAATTACTACAAAATTCTAATCATTAGGTGAGTTCTATTCATTTAAATTTAAGATTTTATTTTTAATCCCTTTATAAAGTAATTGAATTTGATTTTTTCTGCAAACGTTCTTAAACCCAAAACTAGGTAGAGCAAAAATGGTTTTAATGATGCGTAGATCACGTTGATAATACACTTTTCTGAAATCAAAAGTGTATTTTGCTCGATTCCTATTAACGTTTAGGCATTTGAAGGTACTTTTTGGGAAGTAAATTTAATCCTCTACAACGTTAATATCAACTACATTTTTCATTAGGGGCATACTTTCTACGTTATTGGCAGAAAAGTGGCGAAAAACAAGGGTTTTCTCGGTTTTTGGCAATTTGTTACTCATTGGTGCCCTTAAGCGAAAAAATGACAAATATAAAATCGACATAAAATTCAATTCTCTACAATAATCCGTCATAAAAATAACCCCTTCCCATTGGAGATTCCAGAGTTAGGGTCTCTGGAGAAGAACTGGAGAAAGTCATTAGGTCCATTCGACCACGTTAAGACCCACCAAGTTTCGTTTTTAAATTTCAAAAATTGTGGGAAAAAAGGGGGGTGTCAATCGAGTTTTGAACACCCTGTATACTTTAATTTTCCTCAAACGTTCAATGCAAACAGATGAACTTGAGTATTACTTGTGTTAGTCCGTTCTGGAGATATAGATTTTTTTCCGCGTTTTGGCCATTTGGCCGTACTATTGGACTGCTATGGATTAAGCAATGTTAGTGTTTAGCAGTTACCTCTCGTGGAACAGGCGGAAATATGACATAGCTGTCGTCGATGAAAGCTAAAAGGTATAATCTGGCGACACTTACCGAATTCTAAATCCGTGTACTTAAGTGCTATGTGTATTCCAGGATCGTTCCTCGAAGCCAACAGCTATTGTTGTGTAGTAATAGCAGGCGAATATTAATGTGCACTAATGCATATGGGATTTCAGTAGAGGATTATCACTTACAGAACATCTTATTATTATTATTGTTACTTAATTTAACGATTTGTATTATGTGCTGAGTATTGTGCTTAAGGAAACGTAATGTATTTTGTCACTAAAATAATATGTAAAATATATTAAAAGCTAAAACAAAAATGAAGCATTAAAAAAAAATAATTGAACGCAACCAAAACAAAATAAAATATTAAAAATTAAATACAGTAGACTCTCCCGTAGGCTGGACCTACATTGGACCAGCATTTCTCTCGATCCGACCCAATCCGATTTCGTTTGGCCGACAACGGCCAACGTGAGTGCCTACATTGGTCCCCGATCCGATTCGCTTTAGTCACAGCTCGTCAGTAATGACCTTGTAGTAAAGAGAAAATGATTGATTAATTTAAGAAATACCACCTAATAAGCATAGATACCTTCGATTAAGTTGAATGTATAAAGGAGGAGTTGAGAGGCCAATTAATCTTCTGGATGTATATCAGTCCCGAAAAAATAAATCTTAGTGTAAGAGTTATTTTTTAACTGTTACACTACGATAAGAGAACCATTATTATTCATATTTTAGAAATATAAATAAGAAGGATAGCTAGAATGTTATAAGCATTGGAATGTTATAAACATTGTATGGTTATAAACATATTTCAACGTCATTTAATAAACAAGGGAAACAAAAAAAAAATGTGAATTGACGGAGTTATTCTAAATTTTATTAGCTGTCATTTTTTAAAAAAATGCATTGAAGCATTCAGGTAAAATTTAGAGGGTGTAAACGTTTCTGAAACACAATATGTCGTTTGGTGCCATTTTGCGTCGGTCGGCCGAAATCGGCCTTTAAAGAGATATTCCGTGCTTGCATCGTCCTTTGTGCTTGGTGGGGACAGGTTATGAGGGTAAATACAAGCAGTTATAGCCCTAAATAAGCAACGTGTACGTTTTCACCAAAAATTGTTTATTTTTTTCAACGAAAAAATCAAACCTGAAAAAAATTGTTGCACTTATCCAAATAATCATAAATAAAAATAAACTTCATACAAGGACATAAAATTTCCAACCTTTACTGATGTGAATATTTATTTCACTCTGCCATTGCGCATTCAGGAGAAAGTCTCATCATCAGTTCCTGTCGACACAACACAAGAAGATTATAATTGAGCTGTAAACTAATAAAATTGTAAGTTTTAAAAGTATAAGACCAACGCACTAAATTCCAGCTGTTTGGACGAATAAATACAAAATATCAAGAATATCATTATCAACGACCAACAATAGCAAAACCCTCTCTCTCTCCCCCACTCTTTCTCTCAATATCTCTCGTCGCCTTCAGTCGTTATTTTACATGTGGATTTTCCCCAGATTATCTACGGCCAGCGGAAAGCGTATTTCATAATGGGCATTTTCACTCTCTTTATCTTCTTACTCAATATTTTATGAATGGTCATTATATACCATGCGGACGAAAATAACCCGATAACGAACAGACAAATTTAATTATACTCTCGCGTATATATATATATATATATATATATATACGCAGATATAAATACAAAAACATCCGATTCGCAGGTCATCTTAGCGCTTTGTCTAAGACAAACAGTCAGTTTGTCTTGAGAGTTATAGCTTTAGGACATTTAATAAGCTTTCGGATAGATGTATTTATTTTCCCCCTCTCTTTTACAATTATACATATGGACTTGCAAACTGTTCATGAGATTCCACACGACTAGTCACCATTTCGCCGAAAAAAAGTCATATTCCGGGGGAACAGGGGCACAGCCCAAACCACTCGACAGAAAAATTTGAAATTTTGCACGGACACTCCCTATAGAACGTAGACACTTGCAAAGAAAGGATTTTTTGATATTCGAATGTTTAAGTATTTTTAGGGGGGTTTAAAGTTTTAGTTGGTTAGAGCAGGAAAGCCAAGGCAGCATGCGTTGCTGGGACGATAACAGAACAGCTGTTACCGTACCCTGTCTATTTCATAGTATTATTAGCACTTTCCTCCAGAAGGAAAGTAGCTATTGAGGTTGCACTCATGACGGAATTTTTGAAAAATTTCTTCCAATCTTTATCGATCCTACCTAGTAGACACCAAAAATGACCCCTGTTAAAATTTATATATATATGTATATATTTATATATACATATATATATATATATATATATATATATATATATATATATATATATATATATATGTGTGTGTGTTTGTGTGTGTGTGTGTGTGTGTCTGTTAACACGATAGCGGCCAGCGTTTTTATTTTTTCTTCACGAAACGTGGTATATAGCGTTCAATTAGCAAACGATTGAACGAGTTCGTTAACCCCCAAAATCGGACTACCGGGAGGGGGGGTTTACCCCGGACCCAAAACACTAATTTGACCATGCCAGCCGTAGTTTTTTTTTTATATTTCAACGAAACTCGATATTCGTTATGTTGGTCTAAAGAGAGAAATACGTTGTAAAAATAAACTAAATCGGTTCATTAGGAGGGGGGGGTTACTCCAGACCAACATTACCAATTTGCCACTACCAGCCGTAATTTTTGTTACATTTCAACGAAACTCGGTATTCATGGTGGTAAACAACAGAGAAAAATGAGTTGTAAAAATAAACTAAATTGGGTTATTTGGAGGGGGGTTTACTTTATATACTCATACCGGTCGTAATGTCTGCTGTATTGTAACGAAACGCGGTATACGTCGTGGGTATCTCATGAGAAAGAAGTGTTGTAAAAATTAAGTAAATCGGTGTATTGGAAAGGAGGTTTTACTTTAAACTCTGTTTCATTAGAATTAGCCCGCCAGACGTAGGTTCCCAAAGCCGCCGCGAGGAGCGCTATCTCCCACTAGAGGGACTGTATCCTGTTCCTGCGTCAGATCAAAAGACGGAAAATGAAGTTTTTGTGTATTTATTAAGTAGTACAGTATCATGTATAAACATGTCTCTGAAAGCAAATTATTTTCAAAATTAATAATTGAACAGTTCTCATAAGAAATGTAAATGAGCAGAACTATTCACGTTTTTATTTTATTTATATAGGTTATTTACAGCAAATTATTCAGTAATGTAGTCTACACATTCTGAGGTAAGTGCTTAGTTATGCAGCTCCTGCGTGACGGACTTTTTTTAATTGAGGTTTATTTCAACTATGACGGCAGACCTCGAATTACTAGAAATAAACTGTCCCTCATAGAGTTTACACCCTGGTGATGATCCATCCGAGGTAATAATATCCAGAACCACTTGACAGAAAAAATTGAAATTTTGCACGGACAATCCGTTTGCAATGTAAACATTCGCTAAGAAAGGTTTTTTTGATATTCAAATGTTTAAGTAGTTTTAGGAAGACCGCCAAAGGTCCAAAAAGGTAGCCTTATGAAACGGCGTCTATTACCATTGAGTTAGTAGATAGTGGAGGGAGTGTTATCTATCTACCAATGTTAAAAAGTGTAGTTCTAAAATCGGCCATGCCAGTGTGACTACTGACTCAAGAAAATTTGAATTTGAATATGATTGTAAACAAACAATGAACTGAAAAGAATATATTTGTCAAACACCACTCACTCACTGACTATCATCGTTTAGAATGTAAACATTCGCTAAGAAAGTTTTTTTTTTTTATATTCAAATGTACTTTTAGGGGGGTTTGAATTATTAAGAATATCCTTATCGGCTCAAAAATTGTCCGATTTTGATGACATTTGGTACAAAAATCTTTCTTCTCATTTGAAAGGTCATATTCATTAATCAGGTGAATCCGTTTACTGGAAAACGCTTGCATTTTTAAGTCCATATGCTTGCAGGTACTTGTTATATAGGTTCCTTAACGTAGGAAAACCAATGAAACCATTTTAAAAGAGATTTCTGTAACCGTTTACAAGAAAAATTGATAAAAATGCTTTTCCAAATTAATTTTCTGTTTGGGTATTCAGAAACGATGATTGGTTCACTTAAAACTTGTGCCAGGTATTTGACATTAATCTAATCTAAGATATTTAAACTTCGGTAACGTTTGGAGTTAAGAAGGATATGGAAAAAAATTGTATTAATGGTGATACCAAGTTTTCGGATCTCAGTATATTTTCTGAATTAATAGATGATTCTAAGTTCTGGCTTATTTGTAAGGTAACCAACAGGCGTCGATCAATTATTGTTGATGTTTTTATCTAAGACCTAATCTACAGTTGGAGTATTGTTCCGAATTATTGAGTATCTCTCTAAAATAATAGAAAAATACGCATTTATCTAGGTGGGGACTTTCACACATCAATTGGTAATAGAAAAACTCAACAATATTTATTATTACATTACAAACTCATTAAAAAAAAGAAAAAAAGCTTTTATCATAAATGAATGAGTTATTGATGGAAATAGCTAATTTAGGAATTAAGTGAATTTTATGAATGAATAAAACTAAATGAATAAATATTAGCATATTTCATAAATTAAGAGCTATATACCAATTAATAATAATAAAATTACATAAATAAATTGAGGAGAAAAATAATTATTTTATAGGCGTCTATATAAACAATGTATTAGTAAAAGAAGGGGGAAAATAACAATTACAAAAATTTAGTTTAAAAGTCTATTAGTTTTAGATTAGAAGAATGTTATTTATTATTAACTGATAATTATTTTTAATACTTTTACTTATGTTAAGGTTATATATATTTTCTGTATTTATATAAAGACATGAAAATTGTTTGTATATTTTTGTATTAAGACGACAAATTAAATCTATATATATATATATATATATATATAAAAATCATCTCTCTGTTTTTCTGTTTATTTGTTTGTTTGTTCCTTGTAAAAATCTACACCGTTTGACCAAACTTGGCACACAGGTAGGACTTGATACGAGAAATCTCCAAGGCTAGGTCAAAATAGTCAAATTTTAATATTTGGTCAAAAGTTTCGTTCAAGAAAAATTGGCTACACTGAACCATTCAGATTTTGACGGCCATTTTGAATCGACTACTACTGGCCTCTGTCGGCTGTTAGATGAAGTGCTGTTGTGCTGGCCTCTGCCGGTATCATTATGAACTAAAACAAATTCACATCGTTTGACCGATTTTCGTAACTGGGTATCAAGTAGATCTTCATATAAGGTATCAAGTAGATCTTGATATAAGGTATCAAGTAGATCTTGATACGGGGAGAGCTATAGAAAGAAAGTAGGTGTAGCATGGCATAAAAACTAGTGTTGTCCACTTTTCTCGAAAACGGTTCCAGATATCGCGTTTTGCTGTTTCATTCTTTTTCCCGCGTTTCATCATAACTCATAAAACGTTTTCCTGGAAGCCTAGAAACGAAAATCCGGAAGCGCAACAATGTTTTCACTCGTAACACCGTGTTCCGATAGGCGGATTCTGCTGGTTAACGAACTTGACTTTTAAAATTATATAAAGTATTTTTGTACTAAATTTCATCAAAAACCGGCACGTTTTGAGCATAGAGAGCGAACTGACAATTTTACACCACCGTTATTTCAAGTCGGCGCTTTCGGATTGCGTCATGAAGTAAACCTCATAAGCGGGTTTCTTCGCTGAATGATGAAACGCGTTAAAATGAGGTCAGTGTGTGCTTGGTTGAGATAATGGTCTGACCTCTGGCTTCACGTACTGTTTAACCTGGTAGGAGTCGATTTCTACTCAATAACTAATAACTACTGAGTATCGATCCTCCCTGTAGCCATTCGCAGCTGTAGCCGGGGCCCTGGAAGAATTCCTGCGCGCTGCAAGAGAACTCGGACTGGAGGTAAATGTGGAGAAGACGGTCTATATGAAGTCAGCAACGTCAGAAGAAGCCCGTGAAGAAGTTGTCATGTTTGGAGAATACTCCTTTGCGAGATCCAAAGAATTCAAATATCTTGGTAGCAAGCTGACAGAAAATAACGAAATAACAGCTGATATAAAGGCGACGATTGCTGCTGGAAACAGATGCTTTTTGGACTGCAGAGAGTACTAAAAGGTTGTCCAGAAACGCAAAGGCACTTGTATATAGAAGTATTCTGAGACCCACAGTCACCTATGGCAGCGACGCATGGACCCTAATCTCAGAGTCTGCGCAGAGAGTATGGGAGCGAAAGGCTCTGCTGCGGAATTATGGGCCTGTGAAAATCGCTGAGCAGTGGAGGATCAGGAGCAACCAAGAGCTGCGGGATCTTTATGTAGAGCCGGACATAGTGGCATACATAAAATCTGGACGGCTGCGATGGCTTGGCCATGTGGAAAGGATGGGACCTACACGACTCCCCCGGAAACTCCTCTACCACAAGCCTGGAGGAGGACGGAGGCGAGGGAAGATCCGTCATCGATGGCTGGATGAGGTAGAAAAAGTCCGTCACGCAGGAGCTGCATGAGTAACTGATCAATTAATAATTTACTTCCAGAGTTATGTTTACACATGCTACCTATTACACTTCGTAATAAATACTAAAAACCTCATATTATCGTATTTTGATCTAACGCAGGAACAGGATACAGTCACTCTAGTGGTAGAAAGCGCTCCTTGCGGCGGCTTTGTGAACCTACGTCTGACGGGCTTTTCTATTGAAATATATTACAAATTAAACCCCCGCTTTCCGATTGACCGATTCAGCTCATTTCTACAACACTTCTTTCTCATGAGTTACCCACGACGTATACCGCGTTTCGTTACAATACAGCAGAAATTACGACCGGTATGAGTATATTAAGAATTTGGGTCAGGAGTAAACCCCCCCTTCTAATGAACCGATTTAGTTTATTTTTACAACAGTTATTTACCTGTGGATTACCACTACGAATACCGAGTTTCGTCGAAATATACCAAAAATCACGGCTGGTAGTGGCGAATTGGTATTGTGGGTCCGGAGTAAACCCCCCCTCCTAATGAACCGATTTAGTTTATTTTTACAACAGTTATTTACCTGTGGATTACCACTACGAATACCGAGTTCCGTTGAAATATACCAAAAATCACGGCTGGTAGTGGCGAATTGGTATTGTGGGTCCGGAGTAAACCCCCCCTTCTAATGAACCGATTTAGTTCATTTTTATATCTCACTTTTCTCTCTATATTACCACTACGAATACCAAGTTTCGTTGAAATATAACAAATATTACGGCTGACATAGTCAAATTAGTGTTTTGGGTTCGGGGTAAACCCCCCTTCCGGTGGACCGACTTTGGTGGTTAACGAACTCGTTCAATCGTTTGCTAATTGAATGCTATATACCAAGTTTCGTGACGAAAAAACAAAAACTCTGGCCGCTATCGTGTTAACAGACATATATATATATATATATATATATATATATATATATATATATATATATGCATATATATATAGATATATATAAATTTTAACGGGGGTCATTTTCGGTGTCTACTAGGTAGGATCGATAAAGATTTGAAGAAATTTTTCAAAAATGCCGTCATGAGTCCTACGTCAATAGCTACTTTCCTTCGGAGGAAAGTGCTAAAAGACCTGAAGGACTTGGGGATCAGCAGTTGGAGGAGATTCGCTGCCGATCGGGGAGAATGGAAGAAGCTGCTAGCAGAGGCCATGGTACTTCACCCACTCTAGCGCCCGTCAGTAAGTAAGTAAGTAAGTATCGATTCTCCCTCGATTGGTACAAATCGAGCTTTCTGACCGCAACATTATCCTATATATTCCTGAGAATGTATAGTGAACATTCCTTTTTAATATTTCCCTTTAATTTTAAGTAAATTTTTTAAGTTCCGTAAATATGGAAATAAACATTTCGTAAAAAAAAAAAAAATGTTGTAAACGAAATGAAAAAAAGGAGATTAACAACTGTAATAAACACGAAATCATAAAAGAAAAAATTAAGAGTAAATAAAAACAAAATATCTTTTATAATACATAAAGGATTCAAACATATCTTATTAGCCGTAGAAGTCTTGAAGACTTCTTCATGCATTACCTTGTCTAGTCTCTAAACAAGGTAATGCATGAAGAGTTGTATACAGAAGGATGCAGAGTGAACATAGACCGCTTTAGCGGTGACCTTTTCCGTTTCTCTGTAAAAGAGAACCACCAGATTCCTGTCTCTATTTTTTACGTCTTCCTAGTATACAGCGAGGATGTTTAGAACTATTCCCGCGAAGCTAGCACTAATTTGAAAATTTTCAAACTAGGAGCCGCTAAAGCGATGATTGTTCACTAAAGACTTAACGGAAGAATTGTGTAAAATAAATTCTAATTTCTGTACAAATTTGTATCCAATGTAAATTGAACGCCTATATCAGACGCGATACGATAAATTAACAAAGAATAATATTTGTATCTACCTGAAATTTAAAATTGAAAAAAAAAGAAAAAGGAAAAAAAAAGTGAACTGAGATTATTTTTCCCAGTTTTTGCATTACGCGCGCAGACGGTTCGTCTATCCGATGGGTTATTTAAACACATTTATCTCGTAAAATATTCAAGCAAAGACGATGAACTTGATCTCATCAAAAATAATTTAATAAGCTACAAATTTTTTATTGAGGTGTTTTTTCGTAGAACGCTCCGCTTAAGCTATAAATCGGAATTTGCCCAAAACAACACATATTTCTTTCGTTTTTCTCGAAAACGAGACCGCCAAAGGACATTTCGGCTTCGTTTTTCAATTCCCAATCGATATACGAAGTCTGTCGCTTTACGACTGGTACACCATAGTTTAAGCGATAAATCGGGATTTGTAAAAAAAGACGATTTTTTTGCGTTTTTATCGAAAACAAATCGAAAACGAGGAAATTGCCAAAGGACGTTTTGACTGTTCGATTCCCCACCGATATACGATGACTGGGTTTATAACACCCTACATATTTTAAATGGCAAAACTTCAGGAGCATGTAGTGGACCAAAAAAAAACAAGACAAATAGTCCTTTAGAGATTTGATCGTTTTGGAGAAAATCGCAAAACAAGTTTTCATTTTTGTACATACTTATTTAATTTTTCAATGGAAAATTTTCAAGTAACTAATTACTAAAATTTAATCTCTTGATGCTGATACAGTTTTTGTGTACGGTTTCTCCAACGGTAATGCTGATTCAAAAATAGGAGAGTGCTTAATCGACGAGTCTTTTTGTGAAGTTTTAATAGACAACGAGATACTGGGTCATTCTTAATTCATAATGAAGGCGACCGATTCCAGGCTGCATTAATAGCAGATTGTCGTAGAAGAAAACGGCTGCATTAGGAATATCGGAGCAGGCAATATTATGAACTATGGAAGGGGATAATCGCCACCCGTACCATCTTCAAATATTGCAGAATTTATTACTTCAAAATATGCAAAGATATTGAATTTTAGTTTCTTCGTATGGTGAAACTTGAAGCAAGAAGTTTATTCTGTGTCAATCAACTCTAGATAGCAATTAAGAGACCGAATTATAGATAAAGAGCACAAAATATCACCAGAACAATGTTTAGCTGCAATTTATCAAGTCAGTGGTAGATGTAATACGTTTCTGCAAGAGGGTATCATTTAATAACTAAACTAAATAGATAACATAAAAAAAAAAAAAAATGTCAATAAATAAAATGAGTCAGTCTTTCGTTGTCTATTAAAAGTTAACAAAAAGACTCGTCGATTAAGGCCGGCCATACACGTTCCGGTATACCGGAGAGGTTTACCTGTACAGGTGACCTGCGCAGGTAAACCGGAGCGTGTGTGCGAGCCCTTCCGGTATACCTGTGCAGGCGTAGCGACCTGTACAGGTATACCAGAGAAGAATTGAAATTCAATTCTTTTTACCTGAGCAGGCGAGTAGACCGGAGCGTGTGTGAGGGTCATCCGGTATACCTGTGCAGGCGTAGCGACCTGTACAGGTATACCGGAGAAGAATTGAAATTCAATTCTTTTTACCCGGGCAGGCGAGTAGACCGGAGCGTGTGTGTGGGTCATCCGGTATACCTGCGCAGGTGTGAGATTTGTTTAGGGAGATTCTCGGACTAAAGAGCTTCGTTTTGTGCTTAATTCAATGTCTATTCTCTCTATTCGCGTGCCATAGGCCTTTAAGCCTAAAGCTATGTTGTTTAGCTCTGTTAAGGACTATTGCTACCTTGTGCCATAGGCCTTTAAGCCTAAAGCTATGTTGTTTAGCTCTGTTAAGGACTATTGCTACCTTGTGTCATAGGCCTTTAAGCCTAAAGCTATGTTGTTTAGCTCTGTTAAGGACTATTGCTACCTTGTGTCATAGGCCTTTAAGCCTAAAGCTATGTTGTTTAGCTTTGTTAAGGACTATTGCTACCTTGTGTCATAGGCCTTTAAGCCTAAAGCTATGTTGTTTAGCTCTGTTAAGGACTATTGCTACCTTGTGTCATAGGCCTTTAAGCCTAAAGCTATGTTGTTTAGCTCTGTTAAGGACTATTGCTACCTTGTGCCATAGGCCTTTAAGCCTAAAGCTATGTTGTTTAGCTCTGTTAAGGACTATTGCTACCTTGTGTCATCAAAATCAAAGTCATTTTCTACAATTTATGGATTGCGAATAAATCAATATTCAAATTTGAAGTTGATCGAGAATTTCATTGAAATTTACAGATCAAACACTTGTTTGTGGTGAGTGAAGAGCAAGTAATACTAAAACCGTGCGTTTTCGTATTTTTTTTTTTTTTTTTTTTTGCTGTTTATAGCCACTAACAAACCCACCAAAGCAATCTTTTTGGCTCGTCATTTCTTGTCGGTAGAAACCCTTCACCCGTCCGGTTTACAGGAGCGTGTGTGGGCTCTCGCCTCTTCAGGTACGTATACCGGAGAGGTTTACCTGCGCAGGTAAACCTATACGGTATACCTGAACGTGTATGGCCGGCCTAAGCACACTTCTATTTGTGAATCAGCGCGCAAACACTCGCACCGCTTCTAAAGCATTACCGTGTCAGAAACCGTACACGAAAACTATATCAGCATCAAGAGATTGAATTTTAGTAATTGGTTTCTTGAACCAATAATATTTTTTTTTTTCTAATTGAAAATTTATATAAGTAAGAACAAAAATGAAAACTGGTTTCGTTTCTTGTTTCGTGATTTTCTCCAAAACGAAGCATAAAATCTCGAAAGGACTTTTTTTCTGTGTTTTTTGGTCCCCTACACGCTCCTGATGTTTTGCTATTTAAAATTGGGACACCCTGTTTATACATATAAATATATATATATATATATATATATATATATATATATATATATATATATATATTCATCCTGTATATGAAGCATATTGTCAAACATTAATCATTTAATTCCGATAAGGAATGAATTCAGTAAAAATATGAAAATCCTTAAAGCGAAAAGGGAGGAAAATCATCTTGACCCTGATTTTATGAAGAGGTATCTAACTCCCTCTTTGCACGAAATCAATCATTTAACAACTTGTAGCGGAGAATATTACAATTTCCCCTTTTCTCCAAGCACCCCATTAGGTACGATTTCGTTCACTAAATTACACTACCACGTTTTAACGTGTATCCTCCCTCCCCCATAAGGTCCCTCCATCTGGGCAACTGCTTCTAATTTATAGTTATTAAATTTTAACGTCGTCCATTTATTATTAACTTCGAATTTTTGCACGGGTTTTATATATATATATATATATATATATATATATATATATATATAACCACCTTTTCTAGCCAGGATAGGGCTATGTAATTTCTTTTTTCTAAAGAAAAGCCACCACACCTAGTCGGGAATCGAACCCACGACCCTTTGCCACGGAGTCTTAAGTGCACACGCCTTAACGCTCACGGCTACCGGGCCTCCTAATTTACAGTTAATATATTGTAATATATGTAGAGTTAATATGATTTTCAAGCTTCTCGAAATTATGTGGAAATTCTACAATTATAAATTAAATTAACCTTCGTAAAATAAACACCTACTCCTAGTGATGAAATAGGTAACCAGATAGCCCAGCTACTCCCCCATGTAGTCCTTGCAATATAGTGATGATGTCCCTGCAATATAGAGATGAGGTAGGTAACCAGGTAGGCCAGCTGCTACCCCGTGTAGTCCCTGCAATATAGTGATGAAGTAGGTAACCAGGTAGGCCAGCTGCTACCCCGTGTAGTCCCTGCAATATAGTGATGAAGTAGGTAACCAGACAGAACAGCTACTCCCCCGTGTAGTCCCTGCAATATAGTGATGATGTCCCTGCAATATAGAGATGAGGTAGGTAACCAGGTAGGCCAGCTGCTACCCCGTGTAGTCCCTGCAATATAGTGATGAAGTAGGTAACCAGGTGGTTCAGCTGCTACCCCCTGTAGTCCCTGCAATAAAGTGATGAAGTAGGTAACCAGGTAGGCCAGCTGCTACCCCGTGTTATCCCTGCAATATCGCGATGATGTAGGTAACCAGGTAGGGCAGCTGCTACCCCGTGTAGTCCCTGCAATATAGTGATGAAGTAGGTAACCAGGTGGTTCAACTGCTACCCCCTGTAGTCCCTGCAATATAGTGATGAAGTAGGTAACCAGGTAGGCCAGCTGCTACCCCGTGTTATCCCTGCAATATCGCGATGATGTAGGTAACCAGGTAGGGCAGCTGCTACCCCGTGTAGTCCCTGCAATATAGCGATGAAGTAGGTAACCACGTAGGCCATCTGCTACCCCCTGTAGTCCCTGCAATATAGTGATGAAGAAGGTAACCAGGTAGGTCAGCTGCTACCCCCTGTAGTCCCTGCAATATAGTGATGATGTAGGTAACCAGGTAGGTCAGCTGCTACCCCCTGTAGTCCCTGCAATATAGTGATGAAGTAGGTAACCAGGTAGGCCAGCTGCTACCCCCTGTAGTCCCTGCAATATAGTGATGATGTAGGTAACCAGGTAGGTCAGCTGCTACCCCCTGTAGTCCCTGCAATATAGTGATGAAGTAGGTAACCAGGTAGGCCAGCTGCTACCCCGTGCAGTGGATGGAAGATGTTGTTTTCAGGGTAATCGTGGTAGGTATGTGCCAAGGTTGTTCTTAAAGCATGAGACTCTGGAATTCGGTAATCCTGTCTGCATAACTGTAGTTTTCCAACGGGAGGATTTCGTGCGGGCGGTCCCGGGCGGAAACCGGTCCAAAGGCAAATGGGGTGGCTTTATGACAGTAAGGGGCACACTGTACAGCTCTCTAACATTCAAAGTAGGCGAACGATCGTGAATGGTTTTGGAACAAAAGTAAGCTGATCATTAATAAATAAAATTAGTTAATAAAATAATAATCAAGATCACAAAACATGGAACTTAGACATTCCTTTGGATACGGCAGAATTGCTTAAACATTGTCCGTCACGCGGAAAATTTATAACAAAGCACATTCCTCTCCAAGATGTGTAGTGAGAGCCGCATTCCTCCAGGATTTGCTTAAACTAACATATATAATTTTAATATAAACATGAATAACTTTGCTATATTATATTTGTTTATAATATACTTATTAAATTATTAATTTCTTTCTGGAGTAAACGCCATACACGTTTGTTATATGCCTTTTTTTGAACGGTCAACTATATTACAAAGCGCTCGAAGTGTCATCACGGGTATTTAGTGCTGAATTACGAATTAATAGTTTTCGTGATATTTTTTCAGTTAATTATGAATCATTAATATTATAATTAATTACACAGCCGCAAAAAAAAAAGTTCGGACCCAGAGAGCAAACGACATGTTTTCGGGGTAGCTAAATCACAATCAGGGGTCAGAAAACCCCCTGCGCTTTTTGTTTAAGCCCCAGCCCCTAAAACTCATAATATAGGATATTTTACGATATAATAGTTTTATTCAAGTCGTTAACCAGAATAAACGACTATTTCCTGTATACTGCCTTTTAGTGCTTTAAAATGCTAATTTTTTGAGACCTTCACGAACTCGATTGGTCCATTTGGAAAGTTACCGCCCTTTAAATATATAGACTTTTCTGAAAAATTATTGCGTTTTTGCTTATGTTTTAGTATTTTTCTAATACTTGCAAGCTTTGTGTTCTTATACGAAAATTGACCCAAGGCCTTCGGAGGTTATTCTTGAACTGATGCAATCCTTACAATTCCAAAATACAACCCTTCAAACTCCCCATATTTTATTCCATCAATGCAATAAGTGAAGTAAATTAAATAAACAACCTAAAATAAATTAATTAAGCTTCCATTTTTGAACTATTTTTTATGAATTTGCCTACATGTTAATTAAAGTGTCCTCTATCTATTGGAAGAAGATAGGAACCTCCAAGCGGTACTCGTCCTCGAGAAATTGTGCGTCTGTTGTTTTCTGAATAAAACACCATTTTTGGGCAATATTGGTTTGCACCTTTCCCCTATGTGCAGTTCCAAGGTATGTCCAGGAAACACATACTTACCTTCTTATCTACCCAAGAGGAACATTATAGCAAAATTTCAGGGTGCATAAAACACTTCATGAAAAGTGCGTTATCAGCTCTCCGTTTTCAAACTACATTTTCACTTGTAAAATGTAGTTTTCTTAAGTGGCAACAATATAGCCATTTTCATTAGTAAAATGTAGTTTTCTTAACCCTCAACTGGTAACATACGTCTGAGAGACGCCTATGTATAGTATTTTCCCGCATTGTGGTGTTTAGAACCATGTGTAAAATTAAACTCCCAGTGTATGGTCATGTTAGATAATGTAAAAAACGCTAGTGAAATTTAAATTTATTTTGATCAATTGTATTTTGTGGTAGTAGTAAGGCTCTAACTATAAAGTACAGCGTCTGGTAGACGCGTGTTACTAATAGCGCTCATTTTCATGTTCGTCTCACAGACGTGTATTACTTGAAACTTATTTATATACTACAACTGAGGTACGCAGCAAATCAACAAAAACCATTTAAAACAAAATTTAATTATTTTTCCTCTCTATTTATATTTTATTTCAAGCCCAATTGCACATTTCATTCCCTACGTTACTGTTGTCAATGAGTTTTCTTCACTTAAAATAGTAAATGAATAGATCAACATGATTTGAATCATTGGCAATATAAGAAAAAAAAAAAAAAAGGTAATTCTACTTAAAATTCTGATACAAAAAAGGTGACGTCGTTTTGTCAAACACCCAAAATGACGTCGACAATGTGGGACGAGATATTCTTGGGCTCGGCGAATGTGAAGAAACAATTGGCGTGTTTCAGGAAATTTGTGATTACTTTTCCAAATAGGAAACACGCCGCTAAAGTCCATACTCAAAAAGAACACAAACAGCTAACAAATGCATAAAATGTAGAATCCATTATGGCTAGAGTCTTCAACAAAAATATGCAATACTTGAGCTCCTAGAGCGATGAATGTTTGCTTGTTTTTAGACCTAATTTTAATACGTAGCTATGAAAATTATTTTTTTTAATTATTTTAATAAACTATACCTTCATTATAAAGAGTTTTTTTCAAAATATTTGCCCCCAAAAACATGTTTTACCATGCACACGTCTCACAGACGCATGTTACTTATAGCGTACAAAATTTGGATGTTACCAGTTGAGGGTTAAGTGGAAACAATATAACCATTTTCATTAGTAAAATGTAATTGTATTAAGAAGCAATGGCCCCGACAATCTCTACCTCATCAACGGTTCCTTAAAATCCCTATTGTGCAATGCTAAAGAAAAAGTGCCTGTGAGGGAGAAGTCCAGCATTTACAAGATCAAATGTACATCTTGTGAGGCTTCATATATTGGACAGGGTGGTCAAAAACTGAAGAAGAGGTATTACAAGACATGCCATATAACTTTTCGGAAATGTTCGCTCACTTCCAGAAAGAAGACCACAATAAAGAGGCCCTGGATGTAACATTGTTACACAGTGTGAAGAAGGGGTTTAAAATGAATGTCCTCAAAGGTATTGAGATTAAATTAGACAAGCAACTAAATAAAGGTTAAAAACTCAATTCGAGGACAGATACATGGCAGCTGAAATACGGGACTGAAGAGGGGTTACCCTGGCTCGAAGAGTTCCGAAGAAGAGAGCTCAGTCTATGGGTGAACCGCCTGCAGTAAGAAACTAGGGGGGTACCTCAGCATTAGGTTTATTTACGGATTGTGATATACTGTTTTGCTGGTTTGTTTTAATTTTAACAGATGGCTGTGTGTATACGTGTGCCTGTATGGATGTTTGGACCAAATGTTTGTATTTATGCTGGTTTTAATTTATATGTGAGTATGAAATGCATGTGTGATTG
>OX328123.1:131239018-131337151 GCA_946811695.1 Gonocerus acuteangulatus | reverse complement strand
ATCCCCACAAATCTGGAGACCCGGACTTAAATAAATACGCTAGACGTCCAGGCGCTGAAGATTAATTCATTCACTAAAAGAGTAAGTTGCGTTGATTCATTTACTACTTTTTGCTTTTTCTTTTTTTTTTTTACAAAAATTGCAGTGTTCTCCCATCTTTCAACGCTCTTTTGCGTGGAAACTTCGCGATGTACGTAGATATGTTTGGGGCCATAAATTGTAGGCAATTGTGTCCGTTTTATTTTACTTCCGATTTAATTTTTGCGTAAATAACTTCCTTTGCACGTTACAAGCTGAAAACAACTAAAAAACATTATTTTTGGTGATTTCTTGATGATTTATCATATCTGCCGAGCACATTTTTGGCGGAAAACTTCTGATTTGTGTTCAGCACCCCCAAAAAACATAGAATAAGCCAATCAAAACAATTACACCAAAATTTTCTGCTTGAAACCACCGTTTGACTGGGCTATGTGGTAATGGAATCAGCCCGCATCTTGTGCCAGGACCACACGCATGCGCAAAAGACCGTTTACACATACAACCCTGTCTAGCGGAGTAGGGAATAATTCAATACATTTTTTATTCAATAATCATTCAAATAACATTTTATTTAATAAGAATTTATTCATTCAATAACTTATTCGTCTACTGATTTATTTTTATTCAACGAATAATGGGGTTGGCTCGTTATTCTTACATTTTTATTGAATAAGCATTTATTTAGTTATTCATTGACTGATTTTTTTTTTTAAATTTAATGAATAATTAATTATTTTGTATTCTTCATTCATTATTTTTATACATTTAAAATAATATGGTTCATCTATTTATTTAAATTTTAACGTCCATTTATTGTTAACTACAAATTTTAGGACGGGTTATCTATTGGTTACTACCCTCTTCTAGCCAGGATAGGGCTGATGCCTTAAATAATACGGTTCATGTAACAACAAACTCAGATTCTTTAAGTTCAAGAAACAATATCATTTGAATAAAGAATTTTCATTAAAAGTAAGAAAAAGTTCAATGAAGAAAATCTCTTGTATTTAACAAAAAATTGCAGTCAAATAAATCAATTTCATTCAAAAAATTGTTTCACTAGAATAAATAACTGTATTCAATAAAAATTTTCATCGTCATTCAATGAATAGTGACAGAATAATTAATGAAGAGTATTCATTATTCAGAATGAAATAACGGGATTATATATTATTCATTATTCTGAATGATATTTGCTCTGACTACTGTCTAGTGTCTACAGAACCTAACCTAAAACGTGTCTAATCTTCACATATTATTAACATATGTTAACCTCGTTCCTCCATCAAATACTTCTGCGACATGTCGCAGCGACTTTTTCCCTGCAACATGTCGCAGAGAGTGGCCCCTGCGACATGTCGCCGAGCCTTTGCAACAAAACTGTGCAACAAGTCGCAGCGACATGTCGCGCGACATGTCGCTGCGACTTGTCATAATGGAAACGTACCTTAAGCAAAATATTTAGGAATGCAGTCTACACTACTCAAGTTTTTAGTTATGCAGCTCCTGCGTGACGGACTTTTTTGTGTTAATGCCAACGAAGTGAACACCTTATAAATGAATAATGCAACCTAAATATTGACAATAATTTGAAGATCAACGAATGGAAATAATATAAGATCTATCAAAATAATCCATCTATCTTTAGACCATTTACTATAGTAAGTACTGTGGAAGAATTCAATATATTTGTTTTAATTAGTGAATGAATTAAGTAAGCACCTGCAGGATGCTATAAAAGGAGCTAGGCTCCATAAATCGCTCGACGGAACGACCTAGGCATTAGCTAAGTCGGTAGGCTATTATGGGCCAAGCTGCAATAAATGGAACAGGTGACTCTCTCTACCTTACATCTACTACTCTACTACACTCATAGTAAATACAAGAAACGTCAAGGAGGCTTTTAATATAGTCGAATGAAGAAATATGCAAAAGTCCATTGTTCATTTTACATGGATTGTCTAGCATCCAGTGACTCATTGGCATTAACTCTACATACAATATTTACAAGTAGAGAAGGGGTTTGGCGACCAGAAAACGGCGTTGGGCAGACGAGATCTCACGAACGAAGACAAGAGATAGACACATCCTATCCCTAGCAGTAACCAAATCTCTTTCGTTGCCACGAAAGTAAATACTTTGGCATTAATATTTTATTGTCTATTTCTTTCATGTTAAGTATGTTCTTGTTTTGATAAGATGTTGAGCAGAGAGAGAAAACTTTATTTAAAACGAAATAAAATGGGCTACCCAATTAAATTGGGTTGCTAGGTACACAGCGTGCTTATCATCCATTCGGAAATAGGTTTAATTTTCAGGCTGAAGATGTAAGGATTTCGAAATGAGGAATAGAGAATAAAGTAGATGGAGACGAAAGAAGGAGATAGTGATGGATGAGAAGGAATTGATAGAATTGAAATTAAAGTCTAAAGTATTCAAAGAGACAGTGTGAATGGATGATAAGCACTCAGTGACCATAGATATGATTGGCAATTATTCCCAGTGTGTCAACTAATATGGACTCAGCTAATGCTGCCAGGTGGTCTCTTGAAACTCCGAGTCCTTCGAGGAAGATGGCTGTGTCCTTCGGAATGGTCCCTCTTGATCCGAACCACAGTCCTTTAACAGTATATTTTCTCTTCCCGTATTGAAACTTCTCTTCGTAGTATGCCGTGCATTTTGAATATATGGATTTCTTTTCGGCATCTACTTTTTCGGCCTCTTTGGTGTCATTAGTTTCATAGCGTACCGTCGGATCAAGGATAAATGCCGATTCGTCGTTTTTAGGGAAGGCTATGATATCCGCAAATCTTGGCGTTCCGTCCTCATCAATTCCGTACACTTCTTGATCATATATAAAAAATCACAAGGACTATTTAAAATAACGCTGCGTTCAATATGTTTACAAAAAGCGACCAAAAGTGCCCTGCAATTGTGAAATTGTAAACGCGGCTGGGAAAGGATCTAGAAATGATACAGAGACGGAGAAATATTTTTTCTACGTCTGCTCTATCTTTTGTGAATGCTGGAATGGTTATTTGAAAAATGTTAGCATAGTAGGGCAAAGGTTTCGAAAATTCACAGATTTTTCAAATTTTAGCGTAAATTGCAATCCAAACTCTATTTCATTTGGAAATATTTCACGCCTCCAATGAGGTCTAACCTTCAGTTTTGTTTTTTTATTTTCATTACTAAAAATGATTCCATGTTTAGCAACTAGAAGAACACATCTTTCAAAAGCATATACTCGATATATATATACATGTATATATATATATATATATTTATATATATATATATATATATATATATATATATATATATATATATGTACATAAACGCGTTTTATGGAAACCTGTGTATAGATAAGAGTGTTGTTAAAGTTTTACGTGAAAACTACCTTGCTTTAATTGTATAAATATTGTTTTCCTTGGAAATTAAAAAAAAAAAAATGCTTGGTTGACATACAAAAACATGGCTTACAAATATTGCTTTAAAAATTCTTTGGACTTTTTTGGAAATAAGCGAGCACAGAATTACACCGACGTTGTTCAGGAACTCTTTGAGAGCATCCAATTTAATTTATTACATAGGCAATTTGCTAACTTCCCACAAAATCTTGTTGCAGCCAGTAACGCGTAGATTAAAACGTGATGGAAGCACGTTATCAAGGTAAATGCGATGTATATATGATGGTTGGGCGTGATCCGAGGACGTCTACAGATTAAACACTCCAGAAAACGTACAAGCGAAACATTTTATCTTAATATTATGTTGCTGATCTAATTTCACCATTCAGTAACGGTAGCTTGACGTGATAGACAAAAGTCCGTCTCGCGGGACTGCATCATCTTAGCGCGGTTCCGTTCATATCCTTAGTCTAATTTGGAAAGATTAAAATAGAAGCAGTTATTATTTAGGTTCCACCCGTCTTTTTTTTTAAATTAATTATTATAATGGCGTGTCAATCCTTACGGTCACTAACGCCATTCCTGTGAGTAGTAAAGTCTTGAAAGGTCATGATTTACAATTTTACCTGGAAGGGTCTGCTACACTAGAAACGAACCCGCTAGTGACAAGGTCTTGGAATCTCGGAAATCCATATCTCTAACATTAAATTGTTTTTCCTATTTTTCTTAACTTGTTTTATTTTCAAATACATTATCCAACAATAAGCAATTAAAAAATAACAAGGAATAAAAAACAGACAAAAAGAACAGTTCGAATAAGCGAAATCAATTACTTTAAAGTTTTAAGCTCTTATTTCTCCGATTGACATCGCCTAATCAAAACTTTCATTAGAACCTGTGTTGTAGAGCATTTAATAAGCTTTCTAATGGTATTCTTCCGTTTACCAAGATTCTCAATCTTTTTCGAGATATTAAGGAAAGTATACAAAGTTACCAAAACTTTTTATGTCTGTTAATAAAATATTTTATTCTAACCCTTCCTAAACTCCAAACGTAACAAAAATTTCAACATATTAGTTTTAATGAAAGTAGAACATGCAGAAAATGTTTCAACTGAATCCCATGATTCTAAGTACCCAAACCAAAAACGGTATTCAAAAACTATCTTTCCAATTTTCTCGAAAACGGTTAAAGCTATCGCCTTGAAAATGGTTTCATTCGTTTTCCTAGCCCAAGAAGCCTATAAAACGAGTACTCACAAGCTTATGAACTCAAAAACGTAAGCGTTACGATTTTTTTTGCGCGAATTTCGCCCCAAACGCCATCTTCCAGTGGGCGGATTCTGCTGGTTAACGAACTTGACCTTTTAAATTGGTCGACGGATTTTTGTACCAAATTTCATCACAATCGGACCATTAGGGAAGCCAGAAATGAGCGAACAGACAAATATATATATATATATATATATATATATATATATATAAATAAATATATACATATATATATATATATATATACAAATTTCAACCACCGTTATTTTCGGTCTCTAGGGGTTCTGAAACGCGAAATTTTCTAGTCGGCACTTTCGGATTGTTTCATTGTATCAACCTTATATGCGGGGTTCCTCCCTATGGGGGAGGGAGGAACCGCGCTAAAAACTGAGGTTATTTTCTTATTCAACGGCCAAAAATTAGTCAAAAACAAGTCAGTTATTTAAAACAACAAAACCGCTGTTCTTTAGTGTAATTACTAATTTGTAGTAGGAATGGCCAGCCGCAGCTCGATTTGGGACACGAAACGAAAAAGCAACAGACATTCTGAGACTGAAACTTTAACCAAATGAAGGAGGCAAAAGTACAAAATAATGAAAATTACTGAATAGAAGGATCTTGTTGAGAAGTCTCTTGAATAATCGCTAACGTTTGGGTGACCTTTTAAGGTATATAAAGAAGATACATTCTTCAAAACGAATATCTCTGAATACATCAATGGAGAAAATTTTGGGCGTGCATTCGTAAAAAGAAAACATTTGTTTTGAATAATATAGCGATGTCTGGCGCTAAAAAAACGACTACTTTACATGAAACATGTAAATTTCCCAACTGGCTAGGCTTATATCCATTCACTTCTAGAGGAGAAGGGAGTGAAATGTATTTTCTACGTTCCCTCTAATGCTGACTTGATTAGGGTAACGCCCTTCTACGTTCTCTATAATGCTGACTGATTGATGTACTGTCTTTCCCAAAACATCTCAGCTGGTTTAGAATGATGGCTTCTCAACGTTCCCTTATCCATGAAACTCTATCCGATTGAATACTGAACAGTTAGACACTTTCTTTTAGGGCGTTTCCTTCCTCCATAAGAGGCAAATCCGCTTGAACCGTAATCCAGAAGTGCCGACTAGAATATTTCATGTTTCAGAACTCATGTATCAGGGCAATGACAGTGGTTCAAACAAAAGAAAATTAAAATATAATTTTTTTTTTTTTTTTTTTTTTTTTTTTTTTTTTTTTTTTTTTTTTTTTTTTTTTTTTTTTTTACAGCGCATTAACAAATCTTGGCTATTAGCGCCGACATCCAGGGTGCAGCAGCCAGGAATTTTCTCAGCGAGCCCTGAGATGAGAAAATTTCTGGTGCCGGTGGGGATTGAACCCATCTCCCGCATCCAGCGCGCTAGCCACTAGACCACGGGAGACCCCTTAAAATATAATTATACAAAATTCAAAAACTTTAGCAGAAGGAACTGCGCCATCTTGGTATATGTTATATATTAAAAACAAGCTTGTATTAAGCATAATGTAACGTAAATATATAGACAATAAGGTAATATAATGCAATGTAATAATGTACACGCAATGTAAATATATAAGCAATAAGGTAACATAATGTTCTCTAATAAATATATAAAATGTAAGGTGTACATCGCCATAACACGGAACACCAACAAATAAAATTCTTTTTCATAATATTATGAACCTGCCTGGAATCAGTGTATAACGACAAGACTTCAAGAGGAGAGTAACGGGAGAAGGAGCAGCTCTTCCCCATTACACGAGCCAATGTTTGTAGAGTCCTGGGACTATAATGCTTTGCATATTGGACCATCAGTCATCGATGTCAGTATGTTTGCGGGCATGCGTACTACGCTCGGCAGGGGGGGGGGGGGAACTACCCAATTATATCTCCAGTTGTCATAATTTTCTCCGTCTCCCAATATTCCATTTAGACTTCACGTTCATAAATGGATGCCTCCCGTTCTTGACTGTAGACCGCCATATGATGGTTTATGTTAAACTGCTAAATTGTGCAAATTTGATTCATTGAACAATTAAATATAAGTTGAAAATAGAAACAGACGAATCCAACTATTTAGATGTCAAGGAATGGTTGGGATTCGGCTAAGAGAAGACGTCTGAAAAATCCATATTGCAAACGTTCCGGCATGCTCTTTAGTATAAATAATAAGGAACAATACTAACACACACACACACACCAAACTAACACACAACAGTACCAAACATTTGATTACACGTCATTACAATAGATTAAGAAACAATTTTTTAAAGTGCAAATTACATTTAGTACACACACATTGTGGAATTAATGTAAACATGTATGACAACGTGAAATTTAGGTATGGACGCAGTGTTAACACACTTGAGAAGAATTTTTGCTTAAAATAGGTACACCAAACATTTTTACCGAATAATTTCCTATATATATATATATATACATATATATATATATATATATATATGTATATATATATACATATATATATATATATATATATATATATATATATATATATATATATATGTATATATATATTTGACCGATTTTGACCACACCTGGCACACAGGTAGCTCTTGATACGGGGAGTTTTGAGAAGAGTGGATATAACTAGTTTTCTGTCTAATTTAATTTGGGTATTTGGAACCAATTGATTCGGTTGAAAAATGTTGCAGACGTTTCAAATTCATCTAAACGAAGATATTAAAATTTTGGTAGTGTTTGGAGTTATGGAAGTATTAGAAAAAAAAAAATGTTTTATTAACAGGCATGATAAGTTATGAGATCTTTAAATGATTTCTTAAATTTCTTGAAAAAGGTTAGGAAATTGTAGTAAGTGGAAGGTGACCATTCGAAAGCATACTATATCCTCTAGAAAAAAGTAATTTTCGATGGGACGATGTCAATCCAAGAAATACACTCCTGCCCAAATTTATTTGTTCACTTTGTTTTTAGTGCAAAACATTCAATCTTGATTTAATTATTAATTTCTAATGATTGGGAATCAATATTTGATTGTATGTAAAACAAATAATAAGGCCAATACCCGGCTAGACTATTTGCTAGCTCTATTTTGGAATAGAAAAACCTCTTACCAACGCTAATCGGTGATTTCGCGTAAAAAAAAACCTCGCGAGTGGCGGTCATTGGACGAGTTCATCTTGACACGAACCGTATTCATCGATGAGAAAATTTTTTCTAATGATGGTCCAGATAAGGAGTATAGTTATACGGAAGATGGTCATGGTACCTCATTTAACCATCATAATCGGCATATGAGAAGTGAGGGAGCCATGGTCTGGCCTGCAATCACAGCATCGGACGATTTTCTCTTGGAAAACAGTGTCAGGACGAATTAATAGCCAGCTGTATTTAACACTTTTCCGAGAAAAAGTCTTGGCCTGGGTGAAATAAGTGTTTCCAGATGGAAAATATTATTTCTTATAAGATAATGCACCCGTCATACTTCTAGAGTGGAAAAAAAACAAGGGTTGTTCGAAATGGGTCTTGAAGTGTTAGAGTGGCCAGCACGATCTCCTGACCTTAAGCCCATCGAACATAATTAGCACGCACTATCTGCAAAAGTTTACAAGAAGGGAGCGTATCAAAATGACGAATAATTATGGCAGGCTATCTTAAAAGCAGCTGACAATATTAAAATCAAAAAGCCAGAATAATTGAAGAATTTGTGCTGCTCAATGAACAGAAGAGTCTTAAATGGTATTAAACTATATGGTAATACCATTTATTACTAGTTTTTTTTAATATTTTTTTATGTTTTGGAATTAATTTTCAAGTGTGCAATTAAAGTTGGCCAACTTTTAACTGAATAAATCTTTTAATAAATTATTACAAAGCTTATACTTGTAATAAAATCATTTCAAAAGGAGTTTTGTTTTTACTTTTAGGTACCCAAATTATACTAATGTCTTTATCTTGGAATAATAGAGATAAAAAACCGGATAATAGGTGTACAATAAAATTTGGCCAGGGGTGTAAGTACCTAAATCTGACGGTTTTGTTTTATTTCGTGGTAGGGGAGTGTCCACGTCACGTTGAATTGGAGCGTTTTGAGGGAGGAAACCCATAGGGAGGAAACCCGCTTATTAGGTTGACCTTTCGACGCAATCCGGAAGTGCCGGCTTGAAATGTTCTCCTTCAGGCCCCAAAGATCACGAAAATAGGTGGTTCAAATATGTTTGTCTGTTCGCTCTTTGGCTGGCTCAAAATGGTCCGACTTTGATGTAATGTGGTACAAAAATCTTTCGTCTAATTTAAAAAGTCAAGTTCGTTAAACAGCAGAATCAGAAGTATCAGAGAAAACAATTATTAGTAGACATGAAACGTTTTCGGATCTTGGTATATTTCCGTATAAATCACGAAAACAGTATGGAAAACGTGGTAAGTGGAAGGTAAATGTTAGAATGCTTGATGAATTCTCTACAAAAAAGGTCCTGAAGAAATTTTCGATGGGGCAATTTCAATCGGAGAAATATGTAAGTGCTTCAAACTTTAAAAGTGTTTGTTTTGTTCTTTTGAACCGTTTTTATTCTTTGTTTAACTCACTTTTTAATTGGATTATTTTTTTAAATAAATTGAATTTATTAGTAAAATTAGTATTTTAATAAAAGAAAGCAAGAAAATTTGAAACGTATTGGTAATAAGTTTGGAGTGGCTGTGCATAATCATGATGGCATATACATAAGTTTGTTTTCAATTCTCCTATCAATATAACCTTTCAACTTATCTTTATTTCTTATTTTATAGCAAAGATTTAACCCTCGAGAGAATGGAATTTTATTCGCAATGAAGTACATAGTATGTACTTCATTGCGAATAAATCAACTGTAAATACATAGGTATGTACTACATACCTATGTATTTACAATTGATTTTAACAGTAAAATATATATACTACTAAAACAAGATACTTAAAATGACAAGGAATTGTTGGTTGTTTGGAATAGAGCCTTCTGGGCTTGTCGAAGATTAAGTATGTCATCAGTACATAATTGTATTGACTTAACCACCCTACCTCAAGAATGAGGATTAAGAATTATCCGCTTCTGTGAAAGTTGACTACAGTCTTTTTCCTGTGCTTTGTGATGCTTTATCCACCCCATTTCTTAGAGATTTTGTTGACATTTTTTACGAAATACTAAAAAAAAAAAAAAACTCAACTGTTGATTTCTATTATAAGCTCTCCAAATGTCAATAGAAATATTTACGGAACCGTGCTAAGATGACGCAATTCCAGCGTATCGGAGTTTTTTTTTCTTTTCTTTTTTTTCTGTAATACAACGTTTATTATGATCTTCACAAATAATAAAGTACATTGGTAAGTACTTACACCCCTATTGGGTTCGATTCCCACTAGGGATGGTGGCTTTTTTTTTGGAGAAAAGAAAAGACATCAGCCCTATCCTGGCTAGAATAGGGTGGTAATCTATAGATAACCCGTCCTAAAACTCGTAGATAATAATAAATGGACGTTAAAATTTAATAAACAATAAACAATTGGTTTTAACAGTAAAATGTATTTGCTAGTAAAACAAGATACTTAAAATTACAACGAATATTTGGTTGTTTGAAATTGAGTAGAAGTCGAAGAGGCCGAGAAATTTTCAGTACATATTTGTATTGACTTATAGAGCCTTTCTTAAGAAATAAGGAGAAGGAGGATTAAGAAATATTCGATTCTGTGTAAGTTGGCTACTGTGAGTTTCCTGTACTTTATAACACCTATTTCTATTCCTTCTCTTCGAGAATTTCTTCAAGTAGGTGTTGGACTTTTTCACGAAATGCTCAAAAAAATTGTTTATTTCTATTCTAAGCTTTCCAAATGTCACTTGGAATAAGGACTGAACCACGCTACGATGAGGAAGTTCCTACGAGTTCGACTTTTTTTATAATAACCATGGGAAGTATCAAACAAATACTCATTATTTTTGTCACTATTTCAATGAATAATTCAGTTTCTGCTCTAATTTAACCAAATATATCGGGCGACAAATCTGTGTGTGACGGAGCTGATCTTATCCTGTGTAATACAAGTAGATCGCCTGCCACCCTTGGTTAGATATCGCTGCCCGCCTCGACGGATCGCGCCCTGGGTCCTGTGTGTGAGGGAGCTGATCCTATCCCGTGTAATACAAGTAGATCGCCTGCCACCCTCGGTTAGATATTGCTGACCGCCTCGACGGATCGCGCCCTGGGTCCTGTGTGTGGCGGGGCTGATCTTATCCTGTGTAATACAAGTAGATCGCCTGCCACCCTTGGTTAGATATCGCTGCCCGCCTCGACGGATCGCGCCCTGGGTCCTGTGTGTGACGGGGCTGATGTTATCCTGTGTAATACAAGTAGATCGCCTGCCACCCTTGGTTAGATATCGCTGCCCGCCTCGACGGATCGCGCCCTGGGGCCTGTGTGTGGCGGGGCTGATCTTATCCTGTGTAATACAAGTAGATCGCCTGCCACCCTTGGTTAGATATCGCTGCCCGCCTCGAAGGATTGCGCCCTGGGTCCTGTGTGTGACGGAGCTGATCCTATCCCGTGTAATAGAAGTAGATCGCCTGCCACCCTTGGTTAGAAATCGCTGCCCGCCTCGACGGATCGCGCCCTGGGTCCTGTGTGTGACAGAGCTGATCCTATCCCGTGTAATACAAGTAGATCGCCTGCCACCCTTGGTTAGATATTGCTGACCGCCTCGACGGATCGCGCCCTGGGTCCTGTGTGTGGCGGGGCTGATCTTATCCTGTGTAATACAAGTAGATCGCCTGCCACCCTTGGTTAGATATCGCTGCCCGCCTCGACGGATCGCGCCCTGGGTCCTGTGTGTGACGGGGCTGATCTTATCCTGTGTAATACAAGTAGATCGCCTGCCACCCTTGGTTAGATATCGCTGCCCGCCTCGACGGATCGCGCCCTGGGTCCTGTGTGTGACGGAGCTGATCCTATCCCGTGTAATACAAGTAGATCGCCTGCCACCCTTCGTTAGACATCGCTGCCCGCCTCGACGGATCGCGCCCTGGGTCCTGTGTGTGACGGAGCTGATCCTATCCCGTGTAATACAAGTAGATCGCCTACCACCCTTGGTTAGATATTGCTGACCGCCTCGACGGATCGCGCCCTGGGTCCTGTGTGTGACGGAGCTGATCCTATCCTGTGTAATATAAGTAGATCGCTTGCCACCCTTGGTTAGATATTGCTGCCCGCCTCGACGGATCGCGCCCTGGGTCCTGTGTGTGGCGGGGCTGATCTTATCCTGTGTAATACAAGTAGATCGCCTGCCACCCTTGGTTAGACATCGCTGACCGCCTCGACGGATCGCGCCCTGGGTCCTGTGTGTGGCGGGGCTGATCTTATCCTGTGTAATACAAGTAGATCGCCTGCCACCCTTGGTTAGATATCGCTGCCCGCCTCGACGGATCGCGCCCTGGGTCCTGTGTGTGACGGGGCTGATCTTATCCTGTGTAATACAAGTAGATCGCCTGCCACCCTTGGTTAGATATCGCTGCCCGCCTCGACGGATCGCGCCCTGGGTCCTGTGTGTGACGGGGCTGATCTTATCCTGTGTAATACAAGTAGATCGCCTGCCACCCTTGGTTAGATATCGCTGCCCGCCTCGACGGATCGCGCCCTGGGTCCTGTGTGTGACGGAGCTGATCCTATCCCGTGTAATACAAGTAGATCGCCTGCCACCCTTCGTTAGACATCGCTGCCCGCCTCGACGGATCGCGCCCTGGGTCCTGTGTGTGGCGGGGCTGATCTTATCCTGTGTAATACAAGTAGATCGCCTGCCACCCTTGGTTAGACATCGCTGACCTTCTCGACCGATCGCGCCCTGGGTCCTGTGTGTGACGGAGCTGATCCTATCCTGTGTAATACAAGTAGATCGCCTGCCACCCTTGGTTAGATATTGCTGACCGCCTCGAAGGATCGCGCCCTGGGTCCTGTGTGTGGCGGGGCTGATCTTATCCTGTGTAATACAAGTAGATCGCTTGCCACCCTTGGTTAGATATTGCTGCCCGCCTCGACGGATCGCGCCCTGGGTCCTGTGTGTGACGGGGCTGATCTTATCCTGTGTAATACAAGTAGATCGCCTGCCACCCTTGGTTAGATATCGCTGCCCGCCTCGACGGATCGCGCCCTGGGTCCTGTGTGTGGCGGGGCTGATCTTATCCTGTGTAATACAAGTAGATCGCCTGCCACCCTTGGTTAGACATCGCTGACCGCCTCGACGGATCGCGCCCTGGGTCCTGTGTGTGACGGAGCTGATCCTATCCTGTGTAATACAAGTAGATCGCTTGCCACCCTTGGTTAGATATTGCTGCCCGCCTCGACGGATCGCGCCCTGGGTCCTGTGTGTGGCGGGGCTGATCTTATCCTGTGTAATACAAGTAGATCGCCTGCCACCCTTGGTTAGACATCGCTGACCTTCTCGACCGATCGCGCCCTGGGTCCTGTGTGTGACGGAGCTGATCCTATCCTGTGTAATACAAGTAGATCGCCTGCCACCCTTGGTTAGATATTGCTGACCGCCTCGAAGGATCGCGCCCTGGGTCCTGTGTGTGGCGGGGCTGATCTTATCCTGTGTAATACAAGTAGATCGCCTGCCACCCTTGGTTAGATATCGCTGCCCGCCTCGACGGATCGCGCCCTGGGTCCTGTGTGTGACGGGGCTGATGTTATCCTGTGTAATACAAGTAGATCGCCTGCCACCCTTGGTTAGATATCGCTGCCCGCCTCGACGGATCGCGCCCTGGGGCCTGTGTGTGGCGGGGCTGATCTTATCCTGTGTAATACAAGTAGATCGCCTGCCACCCTTGGTTAGATATCGCTGCCCGCCTCGAAGGATTGCGCCCTGGGTCCTGTGTGTGACGGAGCTGATCCTATCCCGTGTAATACAAGTAGATCGCCTGCCACCCTTGGTTAGACATCGCTGCCCGCCTCGACGGATCGCGCCCTGGGTCCTGTGTGTGACGGAGCTGATCCTATCCCGTGTAATACAAGTAGATCGCCTGCCACCCTTGGTTAGATATTGCTGACCGCCTCGACGGATCGCGCCCTGGGTCCTGTGTGTGGCGGGGCTGATCTTATCCTGTGTAATACAAGTAGATCGCCTGCCACCCTTGGTTAGATATCGCTGCCCGCCTCTACGGATCGCGCCCTGGGTCCTGTGTGTGACGGGGCTGATCTTATCCTGTGTAATACAAGTAGATCGCCTGCCACCCTTGGTTAGATATCGCTGCCCGCCTCGACGGATCGCGCCCTGGGTCCTGTGTGTGACGGAGCTGATCCTATCCCGTGTAATACAAGTAGATCGCCTGCCACCCTTCGTTAGACATCGCTGCCCGCCTCGACGGATCGCGCCCTGGGTCCTGTGTGTGACGGAGCTGATCCTATCCCGTGTAATACAAGTAGATCGCCTACCACCCTTGGTTAGATATTGCTGACCGCCTCGACGGATCGCGCCCTGGGTCCTGTGTGTGACGGAGCTGATCCTATCCTGTGTAATACAAGTAGATCGCTTGCCACCCTTGGTTAGATATTGCTGCCCGCCTCGACGGATCGCGCCCTGGGTCCTGTGTGTGGCGGGGCTGATCTTATCCTGTGTAATACAAGTAGATCGCCTGCCACCCTTGGTTAGATATCGCTGCCCGCCTCGACGGATCGCGCCCTGGGTCCTGTGTGTGACGGGGCTGATCTTATCCTGTGTAATACAAGTAGATCGCCTGCCACCCTTGGTTAGATATCGCTGCCCGCCTCGACGGATCGCGCCCTGGGTCCTGTGTGTGACGGAGCTGATCCTATCCTGTGTAATACAAGTAGATCGCTTGCCACCCTTGGTTAGATATTGCTGACCGCCTCGACGGATCGCGCCCTGGGTCCTGTGTGTGACGGAGCTGATCCTATCCTGTGTAATACAAGTAGATCGCTTGCCACCCTTGGTTAGATATTGCTGCCCGCCTCGACGGATCGCGCCCTGGGTCCTGTGTGTGGCGGGGCTGATCTTATCCTGTGTAATACAAGTAGATCGCCTGCCACCCTTGGTTAGACATCGCTGACCGCCTCGACGGATAGCGCCCTGGGTCCTGTGTGTGACGGAGCTGATCCTATCCTGTGTAATACAAGTAGATCGCTTGCCACCCTTGGTTAGATATTGCTGCCCGCCTCGACGGATCGCGCCCTGGGTCCTGTGTGTGGCGGGGCTGATCTTATCCTGTGTAATACAAGTAGATCGCCTGCCACCCTTGGTTAGACATCGCTGACCTTCTCGACCGATCGCGCCCTGGGTCCTGTGTGTGACGGAGCTGATCCTATCCCGTGTAATACAAGTAGATCGCCTGCCACCCTTGGTTAGATATTGCTGACCGCCTCGACGGATCGCGCCCTGGGTCCTGTGTGTGGCGGGGCTGATCTTATCCTGTGTAATACAAGTAGATCGCCTGCCACCCTTGGTTAGATATCGCTGCCCGCCTCGACGGATCGCGCCCTGGGTCCTGTGTGTGACGGAGCTGATCCTATCCTGTGTAATACAAGTAGATCGCTTGCCACCCTTGGTTAGATATTGCTGCCCGCCTCGACGGATCGTGCCCTGGGTCCTGTGTGTGACGGAGCTGATCCTATCCCGTGTAATACAAGTAGATCGCCTGCCACCCTTCGTTAGACATCGCTGCCCGCCTCGACGGATCGCGCCCTGGGTCCTGTGTGTGACGGAGCTGATCCTATCCCGTGTAATACAAGTAGATCGCCTACCACCCTTGGTTAGATATTGCTGACCGCCTCGACGGATCGCGCCCTGGGTCCTGTGTGTGACGGAGCTGATCCTATCCTGTGTAATACAAGTAGATCGCTTGCCACCCTTGGTTAGATATTGCTGCCCGCCTCGACGGATCGCGCCCTGGGTCCTGTGTGTGGCGGGGCTGATCTTATCCTGTGTAATACAAGTAGATCGCCTGCCACCCTTGGTTAGATATCGCTGCCCGCCTCGACGGATCGCGCCCTGGGTCCTGTGTGTGACGGGGCTGATCTTATCCTGTGTAATACTAGTAGATCGCCTGCCACCCTTGGTTAGATATCGCTGCCCGCCTCGACGGATCGCGCCCTGGGTCCTGTGTGTGACGGAGCTGATCCTATCCTGTGTAATACAAGTAGATCGCTTGCCACCCTTGGTTAGATATTGCTGACCGCCTCGACGGATCGCGCCCTGGGTCCTGTGTGTGACGGAGCTGATCCTATCCTGTGTAATACAAGTAGATCGCTTGCCACCCTTGGTTAGATATTGCTGCCCGCCTCGACGGATCGCGCCCTGGGTCCTGTGTGTGGCGGGGCTGATCTTATCCTGTGTAATACAAGTAGATCGCCTGCCACCCTTGGTTAGACATCGCTGACCTTCTCGACCGATCGCGCCCTGGGTCCTGTGTGTGACGGAGCTGATCCTATCCTGTGTAATACAAGTAGATCGCTTGCCACCCTTGGTTAGATATTGCTGCCCGCCTCGACGGATCGCGCCCTGGGTCCTGTGTGTGACGGGGCTGATCTTATCCTGTGTAATACAAGTAGATCGCCTGCCACCCTTGGTTAGATATCGCTGCCCGCCTCGACGGATCGCGCCCTGGGTCCTGTGTGTGGCGGGGCTGATCTTATCCTGTGTAATACAAGTAGATCGCCTGCCACCCTTGGTTAGACATCGCTGACCGCCTCGACGGATCGCGCCCTGGGTCCTGTGTGTGACGGAGCTGATCCTATCCTGTGTAATACAAGTAGATCGCTTGCCACCCTTGGTTAGATATTGCTGCCCGCCTCGACGGATCGCGCCCTGGGTCCTGTGTGTGGCGGGGCTGATCTTATCCTGTGTAATACAAGTAGATCGCCTGCCACCCTTGGTTAGACATCGCTGACCTTCTCGACCGATCGCGCCCTGGGTCCTGTGTGTGACGGAGCTGATCCTATCCTGTGTAATACAAGTAGATCGCCTGCCACCCTTGGTTAGATATTGCTGACCGCCTCGAAGGATCGCGCCCTGGGTCCTGTGTGTGGCGGGGCTGATCTTATCCTGTGTAATACAAGTAGATCGCTTGCCACCCTTGGTTAGATATTGCTGCCCGCCTCGACGGATCGCGCCCTGGGTCCTGTGTGTGACGGGGCTGATCTTATCCTGTGTAATACAAGTAGATCGCCTGCCACCCTTGGTTAGATATCGCTGCCCGCCTCGACGGATCGCGCCCTGGGTCCTGTGTGTGGCGGGGCTGATCTTATCCTGTGTAATACAAGTAGATCGCCTGCCACCCTTGGTTAGACATCGCTGACCGCCTCGACGGATCGCGCCCTGGGTCCTGTGTGTGACGGAGCTGAACCTATCCTGTGTAATACAAGTAGATCGCCTGCCACCCTTGGTTAGATATCGCTGCCCGCCTCGAAGGATCGCGGCCTGTGTCTTCGAGCCTTCAGTTTACAGACACTAAAACGGTGGACAGACTGCCTTATTATTTCTGATGATAAAAAATTCAACCAGATTTTTACATTTGTGACACGTTTAGTGAAAATTATGTATTTAACAAAATATTTTATCAACAGACCTGAGAAGATTAAGATTTGTTTTGTAATTTTTCCTTATATAACCAAAATGGTTAGTAAATCTGCTTGAAAAGTGGAATTATTGTGCTAATGGTCTATAATTTAAAAAAAATAATAAAAAAAATAGTGGCATACATTCGAAAACCTAACAAGGTTCCTACAAAGACAGTTCTTATTCAAAATTTGAACTTTGAGCTAAGAGGGATAAAACTGGGCGTAAACGTTTTTGAAATGAAGGATTAATTCCCTTAAAAGTATGTAGCAGCTGTCTTGCTGTTTTTTTTTTTGTTTTTTTTTCTTAGTTTTATTCCTTGGCAAAATGGTAAAATATAACGAATTCCATCTCTACGAAACATAAGTAAAACGAGTATCGTTAAAGTGGAAATATATTTTCACTTAAAAAAAATCAATTAGCAAAGCTCAAAGCTGCATAATTGCTAATTATAAATCGAGAAGGATAGTGGTAGAAGGTCCTTTAGAGAATTCATATTTAATACTTAGCTCTGAAGGGTGGGAGATAAAAATTTAAAGAAGGAGGAGCACATTAGCGACCCCTAACTTAGGATGGTTCAGCCCCCCCTTCCCCCGTATTAAAAAGAAATTCTGTGAGGAAAAAGAGCGGGAGGTTTGTAACCCAGCCACTACCCTGAATTCCTTGGCCTTCATCGTGCTAAGTATTTAGAAGGCCTACATTAACCCAATTAGCAATAAACTTAGGTGCTATAACAATATCCAATTAATCTGGCTAGCAGACAATTTAAATGCGCTTTATAAGCTTAGAGCACTTAAGGGCCTCGCCCTGCAGTTGAGGCTTTGGTCGATACTAAGCCCCTTTATGAATTAAATGCAAGATTCTGGGATTCTATAAGCGTCATATTGAAACTAACATGAATTGAGGCATTATTCTACGGGCATTTTTTTTTTTTTTCAATTAATTTCTTTATTGGTGATTACATTCCGAATACATCTCGATATATCATGTAATAGCAGGGTTCTGTGCTCAGGGCCCCCAACTTCGCCCTCGATTAACGTCAGAAGGACACTAAAAACCGTTGACGTTTAAAAGGATTAAGATCCCTTCTGCTCCGACCAATGGCTGGAGTTGAAGAGAGGTCGGTGGGCCACAAGCCATTGCTATCTCTTCACTTGGTCATTGCAGCAGATCTCTGGGCCACAGTATACCGGGCCTTGGTCAGGTCAGTGGATGGGTGAGACTCGATAGGGACGGGACTTCAGGATTTTGACGAAGAAAAGATTGGCGTGAAAATATTGGACTCTAGATCATATAACATCTAACGGGTGGGATATTGGGACGGGAGGTTGACGTTTGAAACATAGAAGCAAGCGGCATATGGTTTTAGAACTGTGGATTCGATTGTTTTGATACCTCAGGTGTTCGATGTTTTCGCTGTTCCCTGGAGTTCTGATGCGTACGTCCAAATGGGCTGCAGTAGTGATTTCTAAATGATCAGTTAGCTGTCAGTACTTAAATGTGGTTTCCGGTTCAATAACTTAAAATTTTGTCAGAATCATCCGTTAAGTTCCTGTTTTTTTTTTTGTTTTTTTTTTTTTGTTTTTTTTTTTAAATTGTTCAAGTTCAGAAAAATATGTATAAAATCAAATAAATACTAAATAATAAGTTATAAAATAAAGTTATGATTGTAATAATAATAAAAATATTATTCAACGAATGTTTCGCAGATTCTGAGTAAATGCTGTTAACTGGACTCGACTTAAAACTTCCTATTGCGTACCTAGGTTGCGTCCTATTGCGTCTAAACGTTTTAGAGTTTTCGAACTGGAAGATAAATAAACTATGGAACCGTAATCCAGTGAAACCTGGTGAAGGCTCTGTAACATATTATCAAGCACGTCTGCCAGCTCTTCATTTAGTATTGCAAAGAGTTCTTAATAAATGCAATTATTTTTTGCATTTATTAAGAATATTTTTTATAAGGCCCCATATTAGTTTTTTCTATTGTTATTCCGAGGATTTTATTGTGTCACTGTGTCTAAAGTAAGTGTCATTCAGTTTTGAATTTATTACCAGGAGGTTGTGCCTTTTAGGATTTTTCTTCTGAAAATTAGAAACCAGTCCTTGTAGACCAACATTCGAGGGCATGAAAAGTATCTTGGATTGCTTCTTTTGAAATTTCGAAGCTTTTAGACGAATGGTATATGAGAACGTCGTCGGCCTATTGACAGAAAGATACTCTTTGTGGGATAAAGTATCAGACCGAATTAATCGCTATATTGAATAAAGTGGGGCCCACCTCCAAGATGCATTCCGTTTTCAAAGAGAAATTCATCGGAACTTAACCTGATCCTGAAACCTCAATTCGATAAATATTGGGAGATATATCTAAATATATTTCCTTGTATCCCCTAGTCATTCATTTGAGACAAATTAGCCGCCGAAAAAATCAATCATACGCTTTTTCCTAGTGGAGTGACACTGGCATTACAGTTTCCTTCTACGTGAAACCTTAGAGTATGTCACTCTCCAATATGGTCCAGTCTTTTAAGTTTTAAGAATTCATAGTAACTAAACATGAGATACAACTAAAAAACTTATGAGGAGCTTGGTATCAAAGTTGGACAACTCCATTTTTTTCAGTTTTGAGATTTTAGTCGATTCTTAAGTGGATTTTTATGCTGTATTTGGTTTCACAAGTTTTCTACATTAAAAACAGACCGAATTTAGGTAAAATAGCATTTATTCGATCAGTTCAGAATCAGGATATGGACAACTCCAACATAGTTCAGTTTCAATAAATGACAACTCCTTCAGTAGCCTATGAGAAGCTTTCATTCATGCAATCTGCTCCCAACATGCTCTGCAAATCCATCATGGCTGAATGCCAAGCACTTCGGAGAATATTGGGATGGAAATGTAGATCGTTTACATTATTTTAAAACACCCTCATGCATTAGAGTGTAGACGAAGAAAATCTAAATTTATTAATAACGAGTTCATAAGCGTTTGGTTTAAAAAAAGGACAGATTAAATTTAAAATGGCTCCCTTTGGCTTCAAAAACAGACAACTCCATGACTTGGTTTCAAACATGGACAACTCCAATATTTGAAGTGTAATTACGGCCTTAATACTCGTATTATGTTGTAATGTGTTTGTAAAAATGTTTCTGTGGCCTATAAGAATAACATATAAAAAAATCACCATTTTACTGACATCAATATAGTAGATATGGTTTTTTGCCTCTCCTGTAAAAAAATCAAAAGTGGAGTTGTCCAACTTTGATACTAGGCTCCTCATATATCGTCACCTAGTGAAATGATCATTTACAATTTGAATTAAATTCAAATTCAATTTCGCTGATTGACCGAGTACAATCGAATGATATTATTACGACCAGTAATAACATCTCATACCTGAGAACTCAGGTGGTAAACAAAGATAGTTCCTTCGTTTATTTATTATCTGTATTATATAAGTTGACACAGGTAGCAGGATAATACAACAGCGTTTAACTGTTTTCATTTAATTTAGAAATGCCATTTGAGATAAAACTAGTTGAATATACGCGAATCAAGTTATTGAATTCTAGTAATACCACAGACAATTTGTTATATTTGAAATTAAAAATATTTTTAGATGAATTTAGTGAAATATAAGTAAGTTTGTACAATATATTATGACTAAACTAAATAATCTTATCATGAATCCAGAAATGAAAATTTCAACAATGGAGTAAAAATTTTCAAACCAGAGTTAAACGTATCAACTACCTCTTATTAATTATATTTTCCCCCGGAGGACAGATCATGCCAACAGGCCAGAAACACAAACTCATTCATTATTTGTGAACTCAAATTTTAGTGACTCTTCTGCCTTAATGTCCCAATTTTTATTTATTTTCTTTTTTAGTTTACAATTGTTTTGTTGAAAGCTAACACATTCTCCTAAGCTGAATTACCCCTCCCCCAACGAAAATAATACTTGAATAAATTATAGTGCCTTTTTTTTAATTTCCGATATGGAATACCTGCAAATAAAAACGTATCTTAACAAAGAACTATTTGACGCATGGATACCCCGTTTAGACGGTTCTTCCTTGCTTTTTTTAGTACTTTTAAAAAAAGTAATGCAACATGTGGGTAAAGAGAGAATCCTTCCCTTCAAAGGTTTATATGAGCCCTTAGAAGGGATATTTTCTAATTTCCAATGACACCATTTTCGAGGTCTCGACAAGAACTACAATTTTGCATATTTGAAAAAGTTTGATATCTCGAACCGTTGAGTAGTTATTTCACTTCCGGCCCGCTTATATGGGCCACTTTTATAGTAGCTCTTAATGCAGTGGGGAGAAAAGCAATTTTAATATTAAAGGTAAAGTAAACTCCAAGTTATTGAAAAAGTGGGAATTTGTATAAACATTATTATCGATTTGTGTACTGACCTAAATTTGTAAGAATAAAAATGGATAGCAAATCCCTCAATAAGATAATTTTTTCAAGCATATTTACACATCTTTATATTATATATTCGGCGAAACGATCTGAATGATAAATATAAAATAACTCAAATGAATTTTCTTACCAACAAAAAAAATGCAAATTTTTTCCCTTCCCTGTGCTTAGGACGAACTACGCTTACTGAAGACCTCCCTTTACCCCAGTTTGAAGAGAGAATACATAATTACTTTCTGGCTGTATGCACGACCTAACCCTAATATTGATCTCTCTAGCTTCCAGCAGTTTCATAATAGTCACTACTCAGTATAATAAAGATGATCTTTCATATCGATTCTACAGGTCGATATTTGACGCCAAAAGTACAATGAAAGAGTGGGTTGAGTGTTGCCCAGCAATAACAGACACAACATAAAAACTCGAAGACTTCCACCGTACATGTTATTTACTGTATTAAGGTACTCTTGATATGGCCGTGTAGACTTGGTACTATCCGACGTTTTGCAAGACATTCTGTCCGCTCCTCTGGGAAGTCTTCTGTGAATAAAGACAGCCTATTCTCCGAAAGAACCATGAGGAAGCTGGCAGAATAGAATGGTGAAACGTTGGTTATTACAAAACCTTTTCCTGAACACCTGAAAACATTGAAAACTGGTCATTATACTGATGTATTTATTATAATATTTTAAATATGACGATGAGTCAGAAAAACAAATAAATGAAATCAAACACGTATTTTCTCACTTCAACTCAGAGTTCAAACAAAAATGTATGGCAGCACACAAAAGAAAGATATTTTTGACTAAAAAAATATTTAATAATAAGCCAGAAATAAGAACTTTCGTGAAAACCGACAGCGTTATTGAAGAAAATGTTCGAGAGAACTTGCGATTTCGATGCCAAAAACAGGCTTCTACAGTAGAAGCCTGTTATGGACACCTAAATTTAAAAATTCAGTTTAACTGGATGGGGACCGCTTCCTAGGAAAAAACTAAATCCTGTCTGAAAGAAACTAAAGACATGCTTCTACCACCTGAGCAGAAACACATATTATGCGTTATTGATGCCGACGCTAATGAGGCCGACCTCATTACACAATCCGGAAATGCCGACTAGATAATTTTACGTTCAGAACCTATAGATCTCGAAAATAATGGTGGCTCAAATTTATATAAGTGTTTGTAACAAAACTCCTCTGAAAAGGCTTAACCGATTTTTATGAATTTGTTTTGTGTATATTAGGTAATTCTGAGAATAGGATAGAAATTATTTTTCATACCCCCATATGATAATGGTGATCCACCCCGAAAAATGTTTTTATATTTTGGACAAAACGTTTTATATTTATTTTTTTATGATTCGGAATTACAAAATACATATAATCCTAAATTTTCAACCTTCTACCACCAATCCCCATGTTTTACTTTACTACCAATACCCTTGATATTAGTACTTTTGTAACCTTTGTTGGTCGATAGCTGATATTATCACTTGATCCAGTGTCACTTCTCGACCAGTTAACAGCGCAGAGTAAGGATGAGAACGAAGACGGTCTTCTGACTTTTTTCATACAAGAACCTTTCTTATACAACCTACAAAGTTTCCGGCCATTATTATTCCTACACATGTGCTATTTGAATTCATACGCGTTGAATTTCCAATTATATTGGCACTTTCAATGACAATTAATACGTCGCAAGGCCAAAAAAAGTCTATTTATGGCTTAGATTTGGGCATACCGTGTTTTCATACAGAAATTTATATATGGCGTGTTCCCGCGTGGGTAAACCATCCAGTTTGTTTGTGTTCGCTTAAGATGAACTAACCAAAAATATCGTACACTCCAATGCACTAGGAGATTTATATGTCTTGATTAATACTTCGTTTTTTTATTGTCATAATTAGTGACAGAGATGTAATGTTAAATAGATTAGTCATAATAATAATGTTAAATAGAAATTTAGAAGAAATTTATTTACAAACGCAACAACTGGACTTTCTAAAATTTTGCGAAAACAAAAACAACAAATGTTAAAAGTCCGACTCGCAGAAACTGCGTCATCTTAGCGCGGTTACGTACATCTCGAAGAAATGGAATAGATTAGCATCACAAATCACAGGAAACTGACAGTAGCCAACGTACACAGAAGCGGATAATTCTTAATCTGTATAAGTCAATAAAATTATGTACTGAAAACGTACTTAATCTTCGACTACAGCTGAGAAGGCTCTATTCTAAACAACCTAAAATTCGTTCTCATTTTAAGTATCTTGTTTTACTATTTATTTATTTATTTATTTATGATGATGCTCCGCATCTAAAGCGAAGAGCATTTAATTCCCTGTATTAAGCTGATGCAGGTGTTGAACCTAACGATGTCACTCCAAAACAGTAGTTGCTACAGACAATGATGTATAGTAATGATAAGTATGTATAAGGTATAAATAGTAAACGAAACAAAAATTAAATAGAAATATGTATAAAGAAAATAATTAAATAAAATTAGAATGAATGAGGTGTTTATTTAATGAATAGAGTGAATTAGATTTCATTATTATTGCAAAAAAGGTGAAATGGATTCTTATGGTTATGTATTATATTTTGTCGTACATGTTAGTGTTTTTTAAATATGTCAATATTGTGTTAATATAATGGCTGCCTTCAGAAAGTATGTCTGTCAGGTCATGAGGAATGTCCAAGTTATGCCGTAACCGACAGTCTGTTAGAATATGATTTACAGTAAGATCTGTGTTACAAGTCGTGCATTTGGGTTTGTCCGTTTTTGTCATCAGGTACTCGTGGGTAATGCGTGTATGGCCGATTCTTAGTCTCGCAAGGACTACTTCTTCTCGGCGTGAGCTCCTGTACGATGATGTCCAGTCTGTAATAGTCGGTTTAATAGTCCTTAGTTTATTGTCAGTCACAGTATGCCAATCAAGTCGCCATTTGTCGAGTATGGTTCTGCAAGTATGTCGAGTAACATCTTTGTGAAATAGTTCAAAATGTTGGTATGTCTGTTCTTCTGTCACAAGTCTAGCATGTCTGTCAGCTGTCGTATTTTGTCCGAGGTCTTTATGTCCAGGCAGCCATGAGAGTGTTATATGTTTTCCTGTAGTCTGTAAGTCGTTTATTTTATCTTTTATTTCAGTGCATATGGGGTGGCATGTATATATATTTTGGAGACATTGCAGCGAACCCAACGAGTCACTGAAAATGATAATATGTTTATGATGTGTATTTGGTGTATTGATCAGTGCAAGGAGGATAGCATATAGTTCCGCCCCTAGAATGTTTACATATGGAGGCAGCTTCTGGGCATAAATCTCTCCTTGTACAACGGCTGCTGAGCCAACTCCGTATTCAGTCTTCGATCCGTCTGTGAAAATTGTAATGCAGTTTTCGTGATGTTTTAAGTATTCAGTAAAGTAGTGTGTATGTAGTAAGGTAGAAAGTGGGTCCTTTTTATGATATTTTGTAAGAGTTAAGTCTATGTCATAGTTCCGTATCGTCCAAGGTGGGTTCGAACTTTGTCTGTGAATCGTAATGTTATATTGTCCCAGGTCAAACATTTCTTCCATTTCGAGAAATCTTACAATAAATGGTCGGACATGGCTTCTCCTTTGTTCATATTTACCGAGATTCTCATTTTCCATGATATTGTTCGTGCAAGTTTCAGTATTCAGGGATTTAAGTTTGTAATAATACGCCGCCGATAATACTGCTCTCCTATAACTGAGAGGAGGTTCGACGGCTTCTGCGTACAGGCTGATCACTGGACTAGATCTAAAAGCACCCAGTGATTGGATTGAGCATGTTTAGTGTTGTGGGCCTGGCAGACGAGTAAGCTACGCATCCGTAATCCAGAAGAGACCTGGTATAACTTCGATAGACGTTTAGCAATACTTTCCTATCAGCCCCCCACCTAGTGTTACCTAGAACTCTCAAAAGGTGTAACAATTTTTTACATCTTTTGACAAGTTCCTGGAGTTGGGGGACCCATGTAAGTTTTTTGTCAAACAGTAAACCCAAGAATTTTATTACGTTTGTCTGTGGGATTGGTGTATTGTACAAATGTAAATGATAGTCGGTATTGCGTTTCTTTCGTGTAAATAAAATAGACTTTGTTTTATGTGTCGAAAATTTGAGTCCTGTTAAGTCGGTCCAGTTTTCGAGTGATTGTATTATTTCTTGTATTCTGTTTTGCGAAGCTTCTGCAGTCTTGGGTGAATGGATTATTAGTAGATCGTCAACATATAAACAGTACTGTACATCGGGAGGAATGTGATGCCTAACCGAATCCATAGCAATGAGGAACAGTGTTGTACTCAATATGCTCCCTTGGGGAATTCCCATTTCTTGTTTATAGACATCTGAGAGGCAAGTTCCATTTCTGACTCTGAATGTTCTATTCGAGAGGAAACTCTTGATAAATTCAAATGATTTCCCCCGAATACCCCATTCATAAAGTTTAGAAACAATTGTTCTTTGCCAAACTGTGTCAAAAGCTTTATTTATATCAAAGGATACTACTAGTGCGGCCTTTTTATTGAGAAATGAATCGATGATGTAAGACTCTAGGCGAACTAGATGGTCCAGCGTTGAATGTCTTTCTCTGAAACCGCACTGATATGGCGAGAGTAGAATTGTTTTACTAGCAAATTCGTTTTACTGTTATAATTAACTGTAAATGTGTGCTTCATGGCGAATAAAATTCAATTCTGTCGTGGGTTAAATCTTTCTATAAAATAAGAAATAACGATAACTTCAGTTGGAGGCTATGAGGAAGGTTATATAGATAGGAGAATTCAAAACAAACTATGCATATGTCATCATGATTAGCCACAGCCATCTTGATTACCACAGCCACTCCAAACTTATTACTAATACCTTTCACCGTTTCTTAGCTTATTTTACTACAATACTAATTTTACTGATAAATGCAATATAAAACAAAAAACAACCAATTAAAAAGTGAGATAAACAAAGAGAAGAACCCTTTCAAAACAACAAAACAAACACTTTTTAAGCTTATATCTCTGATTGACGTTGCCCCATCGAATATTGCTTCAGAACATTTTTTGTGAAGAATTTAGTAACCATTCGAATGGTCACCTTCCACTTACCACAATTTCCCAACCGTTATCGAGATATTTACGAAAAATTAATGAAGATCCGAAAACTTTTCATGTCTTTTAATAATTTTTTTTTTTTTTGCACACATACTTAACTCCAAATATAACCAAATTTTAAACATCTTAGTTGGGATTAATTTCCAAGATGTAGAAAATATTTCAATTGAATCCCGCGATTCTAAGTACCCACAAAAAAATAATGACACTGAAAAACATTGATTCCACTTTTCTCAGAAACGGTTACAGATATCGCTTTAAAAATGGTTTCATTCGTTTTCCTATGTTAAGAACCCTATAAAACAAGTACCTGCAAGCATAGGAACTCAAAAACGTAAGCGGTACGATTTGTTTTGGGCGAATTTCGTCCCAAACACTATCTTCCAGCGGGCGGATTCAGCTGGTTAACGAACTTGACCTTTCAAATTAGACGACGATTTTTGTACCAAATTTCATCAAAATCGAACCATTTTTGAGCTTGCTAGAGAACGAACAGGCAAGCATATATATATATATATATATATATATATATATATATATATATATATATACAAATTTGAACCACCTATATTTTGGGGTCTGAAACGAGAAAGTTTCTAGTCGGCACTTCCGGATTGCGTTGTGAGGTCAACCTCATAAGCGGGTTCTCCCTATGGAGGTAGGGAGTAACCGCGCTAAAAATTAGCATTATTTGTTTTTGCATTACACTAAGAAGCACTTTGATGTTTTCCTAAAGAAAAACCGTTCCTAATTTTAAAATACGGACTTTTTTATAGTTTTCAAAAATTTTAAAAAGTGTAGTGGACGGGTTTCTGAAAAAAAAACTATTAAATTTAGTTTTAGTATTAACCTCTCTTTAGGCTAATTCAACGTGCTAATACCTAGATTGTTAGCCTGGACGTGTTTGATGGGAGCAAGACGCAGCCTGCCTTTGGAATGGAGTAAAAACTCGAGTAAAACAGACTGATAAACGGCTTCCGGCCTCGTGTTTAATAACCTTTCTTGCACCTCGATCCCGTTTACTACCTAAAACACTATTTGCATCCATGTTCTCTAAATGTACGCAACTTTTTATACAATTTTTTATCACATTCGTTTTTATAAACAAACTTCCCGTCTCTTGTACGTGGATTTATACATTACAAAACAGCTCATTAATCTCTGTACTAAGTACGAAAAGTTTGGTAGCATTTTTGTAAAATCATTGAATAGTGGAAATATAACAAAATTTAACATTTTAATAAATTATATAAATATATTTTTCTTTACTATCAACGATTTCTTGCCACCTCACAGGAAGCATTTCTTAGCTGACTCTGGTTTTGATGGAAATGCTTTATTATTATTATTATTATTTATTTTTTGTTGTACCGCTTTATTGCGATGTATACTTTACATTTGGTAAGTATTATTTTCTTAAAGCAGAAATGAAGTTCCTTAGGAAAGCGGCTGGAAAGACACGACGAGATTGCATCAGAAATGAAAGGATAAGAGAACAGTTTGACGTGACAGAACTAAGGACCTTGCTCGAATCCCGGCAGCTTAAGTGGTTTGGGCACGTATGTCGTATGGATGATGAAAAGGAACCAAAGAAAGTTTTAGAAGCTCGACCCTCTGGGAAAAGACCGCGAGGTCGGCCTAGGATTTCCTACGAGGATAAGATCCAGAAGATTGGAGGGAAAAGAGGCAAAACCCTCCAGCAAATGAAGCAGCTTTGCAGGAACACTTTTGTTTTTGAAGTTTTCAGAAAAGTTTATGATCAACGTGGTCTACGCTTCCGTAAAACATAATAAACATTTCCTAAACTATTAGCTCCACATAAAAATCAAATTCAATTACTTTATAAAGGCATTAAAATAATAAATTTAAAGCAACAGAACTCACCTAATCATTAGAATTTCGTAGTAATTATTTTTGTGTTGGACGATTTTTTTTTTTTTTTTAGTTATTTTGTTTTTTACGGCGTCTTGACATCTAGGCCATTTGTGCCGACATCCAGGGTGCAGCGAGGAATTTTCCCAACGAGCCATGGGATGAAAAATTCCTGCCGCCAGACAGTGGGGCCAAACTACTTTTCGTGTTTCAAAAAGGCTACAGCTTCCAAATCTAAACCCATTTGAATGTATTTTGTTTTTAAAATAAAAGCTAATGATATTTATAACAGCCTTGTCATACCAGATTTTTTTCCCCCACTGTTTATTAAATTACGTGTACATAGTTCACCAACTTATACAATCAAACATAAAATAATATTTTATTTTTCATCTAACTTAATATCAGCACTGATATCATTGAAATTAAACATTCAATCCCCGATTAGACTTGGAAAAAATCAGACTGGTGTCTTTAAAACGTAAATTTATAACGTAAATTTTATTCAACAAAAAGAATTATTAAAATAATGTGATTTTTGAACGAGTTGATAATAAATTTTGATTTTTTTAATATGGCCATTTCAACTCCTTTAAAAATATCTCTACCAGTAGTTGTGCCATGAATACTATACATATGAAGAAGTTCTTCCTGCACTTCATAGCTTTTATCTACTCCTCGAATATAAATCAACACCTGAGCAGTATCTGACACATCCGTTGACTCATCCAAGGACAAAGAAAACCACTCAACATGTCCATTTTTGTCGAACAGTTGAGAGGATATATTTTCAGCGATGTTTTCTACCGTTTGAGCCACAGTGTTTGCTGACAGTTTTTAATAAATTTACCTTTTCAGGACACATTTCTTCGGCTACTGCAATTATGTATTCTTTGATCATTTCTCCATCGGTGAATGGTTTTCCACGTTTTGAAATTTCAAGAGCCACACGAAAGCTGGCACGAGTTGCAGCCCCTTGTTCAGTTTTGAGCTTTGTAAATGAAGATTGTGCGATTTCAATCTGCGCTTCATAGCTTCGAATTTTTCTGTCCGCAAACTTCCTGTATGTTTTGAGTAATTTTGAAAATGTTTTGTTTCATAATGACGTTTAATGTTATATTCTTTGAGAACGGCTATGTATTCATTGCAAATCAAACATAGCGCCTTGTTACTGGACTCAATTACGAAATACTGAATGTTCCACTGATCTTTGAATTTTCTCCATTCACTATCAATTTTTCGCTTCTTTTCCATACTACTAAATCACACACAAAAGCAACAATTCAAATCAAAATACTGTTACAAAGATGTCTTAAACTTAAACACGCACAAACACGTTTTAAGGAGGTACGCACTATTTTATTTCACAACAGTGTCATAGGAACTGACTTGTGGTTGCGCCACTAGCCTTCTTATATATTCCAATTACTGCCATCTAGAAGTGAGTGGAAGACACCAGAACTTTCTCGAACCAACGAGATTATTCTGTACGTGCTATTAGCGCCATCTGTTAGTGATAGAAAATACTACCTATTTCCGCTTGTGTCACATTACTCCTCATGGCTCTACGACTAATCTAGAAATTACAGATAATGACAGGAAAATTAATAATATGCAATGTTGCCGTTTCGCGGACGTTAGTCCGATTTACAGCCTTTTTTAAACGTTGCGTACTTTTTCGGACTTTTTTTTTTCATCAGTGGACTATTTCACTTTTTACAACCGGCAACAATGATAATATGGTTTTGGCCCCCGGAACCTACTGGAGTAATCAGTATGGCCCTAAGGCTGGAAAGTTTGGAGACGCCTGCTCTACGCAATCCGCTTGATCATGAAAGCTAGGGCAGAGATGTTGCATCTGAACAGTAGGCCATGGCGTACAGACGGACGTGCACACTGCTCCGTGTGCAATCTTCAAGAGGAATTAGACACTCTGCACTTCATTGCTCGATTTCCTGTAATGAAGGGGTTCAGAAGATTACATTACGGCAAGAATCTCCTCTCGTTGGAGTATGTTAAGCTAATCCTAGACGGAAGGAACTGGGACACTCTGTATAGATATACAGACAATTTCTCATTAACCAGTTTAATTATTAATTTTAAGCTTATAATTTTGTCTCCACGTATTATTTTTCTGTTCGCTATTTAATCATTATTTATATATATTTGTTGTTTTTTTTTTGTTTTGTTTTTTTATTGTTATTTTATTTTCTGTTTTTGAATATTTTTTTCTTTTCGTAAGTTTTTGTTAAAAAGGAGTATATATACTTATATATAAGTTTCTATTTTATTTTTAATGATTAATTAATTAATGTTTACATGTACTCAGGCTGATGGACACTGTCCAAGCTTATGTAAATTGTTCAGTTATTACTTTGTTAAATATTTGTGTAAAGGTATATAATAAAACTTACATTCATTCACTCTCTTAGTACACATCAACAGGAAAACACAAATATGGCCCTTCAGAGACAAAAAGGCCGAACAATGTGGGAGGAGGGGTCTCCCGTGGTCTAGTGGCTAGCGCGCTAGATTCATAAGCGGGAGATGGTGGGTTCGATCCCCACCGGCGCCAGAAATTTTCTCATCTCAGGGCTCGCTGAGAAAATTCCTGGTTGCACCCTGGATCTCGGCGCTAATGGCCAAGAATTATGTCGATGCGCCGTAAAAAAAAAAAAAAAAAAAAAAAAAAAAAAAATGTGGGAGGACCAAAACGGGTAGAAGATGGCTACTTCTCTCCCTTCATTCAATAGGTTTTAATTGAACTTTTACGGACATTAGCGGATAAAAGTGTGACTAAATTCCCAATAAAAAGACCCGTTATTGAAATTTTGTCATGTAAATTAAGAGCTATATATATGTGAACTATTGTTACTAGTGTTACCTTAACTTATTCAATATTTTCTTAATCAGCTATTTGTAGACTTAGAGGTTTGCCCTCGCCTCAAAAGTTGCCTTATTTAATAAGCTTGAAATGGTACCTCATTGTTTTAGAAAAAAAAAAATGATTTGAGTCTAATTTTTTCTGATATATATATATATATATATATATATATATATATATATATATATATATATATATATATATATAAACTCATAATGAGGTGATAGAAAAGCGATATGAGGATTATCTGAATATGGTAAACTCTTCTTGAATCCTGAGTATTTGAAATTCAAATGAAGGAGTTCTGACTCCTATTTCGGAAGCCCCTCTATTGGCAATCAACCCTTGGGCTTGTTAATATTTATAAGTGCTATTTGTATAATGAAGACGATTTATCTCTCTTATCGGTAGGAAGACGTGTTAATATCCTCTAGACCTACAGTTGCTACTTGTTGGGAATTCAGGCAGCGTTCGGCTTAGCCGCAAAATAGCTGCTTGATTTCCTTCCTAGTCTCTATATATTTATCTCAAAACCAAGGAAATTTTATATTTTTACTTAAAGACCTGCACACTACCTGCATTTTCATGCAACGAGCCTTCCATATTCTTCGGCTGGTGATAAATTGAAAATAAAACTGAGGAACAATTTTTAGCATAATATCGGATGGGTTAGATTTTTCAGATGTTTTAGAATTAAATAGGCATGCTGATTTTAAAACTATACTCAGTTTTCTTCTAGCAGAAGTTTATTCTCTACGCCTTACAAGCCACATTTCTTGTTCCTGTGAATGTCAATCTACATTCATTTGTTTTCTTTTCCTAACATTTTCGGCATTCATTTTGCTTTTTGTTGACGTAATCTACAAAATGACGAATAAAATAGTTCATTAGTAATATCGGGCACTTCATCCATTATATTGCACAAAGTATATTTACAACTATTGTCGTACATTTCCCAAACTAGCCCTGAACACGTGCTAGAAGCGTCGATTTGCAGTTGGAATGAATCCAGAGTTTGAAGGTATTATATGGAGGGATCAGAAGCCAATCAGTGTAAGTCACTGAGAATGAAATTGAAAGTGATAAATATATTGATTAGAATTTTAATAATGTTCAAGGGACAAACAACATAAGTCAATATTTTCTCACTTGATCTAAGTTATCCCTACTAGTGTTGCAATTTTTGTTTATATCTTTCATGTTGAAAATGTCATTTGTATGATTTCCATCAATAAATACATTATATACGTTCTTAAAATGGATATTTATTTATTTTTTTTAACTGTTTTGTTAAATAATTTGTAGAAACGCTAAGAGCGTTTCTACAAATGACCGTAACTTGCTCGAGAGGTTAGACAAAATTTCCCAGAAAATGGAAAATATCATGAATTTACTGAACAGGGTGACTTCGAGTGTAACTTTATTGATAAAAACTATTCTGTATCTTAAATATTTAAGCTTTTTAAATATACAGCAATTGGAAGTGTACCATGGCCATATGTTAAAAAATTGAAATACTGTAACTATTACGTTAAAAAAAGTATACTCAAGATATATAAAATAACTCTTAAAAATGTGAGATTTTCAATATTTAGGCAAATTTTGAGCCCTTTGCACGACTGAAAGATATCAACTGATCTAAACCAAATTAATACACAATATTTTAAGGCTCTATTCGAAGACGTGTTAAAAACTATTATATTAAGAAATCATTAAATTCAAAAATTTAAAAATTAGTCGCAAAAAGTAAGATTTTCCATATTTTGTAAAATTCCAAAGCCAATGCGCGAACGGAAGATGTCAACTGATTTTGATCATTTTTGTTTCCTTTTATATTTCTATATAATTCGCAACTTTCCCGCCCTTTTACAACTTCGAAACAAAAAAATGAGTTTTTTCGGCCCACCCTAATACACACCTCTGCCCTCGGACTGGAACTTACACCAACATCGACATTTCTGCTACCTCTTCATCGATATATACACGTCTGACTTAGGAAGTACATGAAGATCAATGTGGAAGTGATCATTTCCCAATTGTTATAAAAACAGATGTATCTCCAATTTCCTTCCCTACTGATTCCAAATTTAATATTAAAAAAGCCGACTGGACAACATTTCAAAATAACTTTTTAGATCACATAAAAAATCAAAGAACGTACAATTTGAATGATTTTTTAATATTAATCACTCAGGTAGCTGACATGTCCATTAACAAGACAAAACCCACCCATAAAAGACCACCGGTTCCTTGGTGGAACGATGAGTACAAAAGAGTGGTCAGAGAACGCAGAGGAGCACTTTGCTTATTCAATAGTAATCCATGTACTAATTTTTAATTAGAGTAGAAACAGAAAAAAGCTATTGCTCAAAATGTCATAAAGAGTGCCAAAAGAAAATGCTGGATAGAATTCCTGTCATCAATTAATCATTCTACACCACCTAAGATGTTATGGAACATGATTAATAAAATCACTCATAAAAAAAAATAGGGCACCTATACCAACAATTAAGCAAAATAACTCTCTTGTTCATGATCCCAAAGAAATCAGCAACATTCTTGGATCCCATTTTAGTCAAATCTCCAGCAATGAGAGACTCACGCCTCAGGCATTGCAGTATAAATTAGCATTAGAGAAGACACTAATACCTCAGTGTATTAACACATACTGAGCATTAAATGAGCCATTCTCAATGCAATAATTACAGCAAGCTCTTTCTCAGGTGAAATTCACAGCACCAGGGGCAGATGGCATTTGCTATAAAGTTCTGAGGAATATTCCTTTTGCTGGTTTATGCACTCTTTTAAAAGCCTCTAATAATGCATATGAGACAGGAGAACATCCCCGTACCTGGAATCAGTCAATAGTCATCCCCATACTGAAAAAAGAGAAAGATAGAACTCTTCCTACTAGTTACAGACCAATAGCCCTAACCAGCTATATCGCAAGCTATACGAACGAATGATTAACAAACGGCTCTTATGGTTCCTTGAAAAAAAATAAGCTCCTTTCAGAATATCAATGTGGCTTCAGGTCGAACCATTCTACAATGGAACACATACTTCGCTTTGAAAATGAAATTTTAAATGCATTTCTTAACAAGGAGTCTATCATAGCCGTTTCATTCGACATTGAAAAAGCATACGATACAGTATGGCGCCGGACTATTGTGTCGAAATAGTATGAATGGAATATTCTGGGAAATGTATTTAATTTCATAGAACATTTCCTTTCGAATAGGACATTTAGAGGCAAAGTAGAGGGACAGCTGTCAGACTCATTTATCCAGGAGAATGGAGTCCCGCAAGGTTGCGTCCTGAGCACGACCCTATTCAAGATCGCAATAGACACCATCCGCGAGTGTATCACGCCAGAAGTAAGGTATAGCCTGTATGTTGATGATTTGCTTATTTATAGCAAGGGAAATGACATGAAACGAATGCAAGACAAAATCCAGGAGGTAATAGGCAACCTGGAAAATTGGAGTTCCATAATGGCCTCAAAATCTCAAATGAAAAAACACAATGTATCGTGTTCACTAAGAAAAGAATAATCCCGAAAATAGAATTGTTGCTACATTCCAAACAGATACCTGTAGCCAACACAATAAAATTCTTAGGGATGCATTTTGATTCAAGGGTTACTTGGGCACCTCACTTGAAAAGAATCCTTAAAAAATGTAAAAAGTCTTTACATTTCTTGAGGATCCCTAGTAATACCCAGTGGGGAGCAGACAGAAGCTTAATACTAACCTTCTACCGAGCGTACACCAGGTCCATACTGGATTACGGAAGTATAGTGTACTCATCTGCCAGACCCAGTACCTTGAAGATGCTAGATCCCGTGCATAACACTGGGCTCCGTCTCGCCACCGGAGCATTCAGGTCAAGTCCAGCAATCAGTTTGTGTTCTGAATCGGGAGAACATCCATTGGAGTATAGACGTATGTTAAATTGTATAAAGTTCACATTAAAATCTAAATTTTTAAACTGCCCGTGCATCCCAAACAACATTGACGAAATAATACTACGAAAATATCAACAGCACCCAAAAAGACAAAGACCACTACACCTACGATACATGGACTATACGAATGGTACATTAATAGCAGCAAGGCCTGTTCTCATGAATCCCGTATGTTCATATGTATATCCTGTGGAAATTAGACAATTTTAAAATAAATCTAACCTTGTCAAAATTCAAAAAGAATAATCCAACTTCTAGGCATTTTTACACTTCGTCTTTTCAAGCTTTTCACATAGAAAATAGTGATTCCCTTTTTGTATACACTGACGCGTCAAGAACTCCACATGGGACAGGCGCAGCTGCTATTATTGGTGAAAACTGCTACTACAGAAAACTTCCAGACGACACAAGCACGTATTCAGCTGAACTGGAAGCCATAAAACTAGGACTGAACAGCCTACCAGACACACAACATAAGAACATTGTAATATGCACGGACTCACTCAGTTCAATAAAATCACTACAAGACAATTACAGTACACACCCCATAGTACGCAAAATTTTTGAAATAATATATCACACAAATAAAAACTTCACAATGTACTGGCTACCCGGCCACGAAGGCATCAGACCAAGTACTGCAGTAGACGAACAGGCTAAACTAGCAACTCGACGACCAGTACCAGACGTACATTACATGACATACCAGGATCTTCAAGCCTTATCTAAGAGATAAATGGCAAGACTCCTGGTACAACACGACTGACAACGTGCTTCGAGAAATCAAGCACACTTTACAGGAATGGTCATCCAGTAAAAGACCAAATAGACGGGAAGAAGTGGTTTTATGCCGTCTAAGGATTGGCCATACACGACTAACACATTCCTACATTATGACAAGACAAGACAGACCGACATGTACATACTGCAATACTCACCTAACAATAAAGCACTTACTGACAGAGTGTAGACTCAGGACAAATTTCAAATTACCCTACAATTTGACTGACTTACTTTCCGATAATAGCCAGTACATTGTTGAAATTATTAAATACCTCATGCATACACATTTATACAACATTTGAAAAAGTAAAAATAATAACAACCATTAGGTGAATTGGATTTTTTTGGGAATTAATCCAACCAAAAGATATTTTCTTTTTGTTGGATTGATGTAACAAAGCAGACAGAACATTTAACAATACACAAAATAATCAACAGACAGAACATTTAATAATACACAAGGTAATCAACAGACGGATACTTTTGTATCTATCTTGAATTTTGTATCTAACATCGAAGCCGTGGTTTTGTCACCAAATGGTGAAAACAACTAAAACAAAATAAATGAATAAATAATTTAATTATTTCAATTTGATAGCTTATTGATTTACACTGATTGGCTTCTGAACCCGTCACATATTCTTGATACAAATGCAAAGTATCGAATGTGAAAAGTGGTTTGGTACCTTATAGATGCTTTTATATAAATTTTATCCTATTATTTATTTTAATTAGACTTAATGCACATTCGTTAGTTTGATTTTCTGAAATTGATAATTATTTTTCTTTAATTATCGAGAGTTTACCACAACGTATACTAGTCCAACAGCAATCAGTATAGATTGAAAATGAAAAATGCGTTTTTTCACAATCGATGCTTTGAATTCGTGTCGACGATATGCTCAAAAATAGAGCTTCTCTAGACGTTGAATTCATCTGTTTTTTGTTCTAAAAAAACCCTACTCTATATAAACAGCCGCATATTAAGCCCCGAGTGCCCAGAGAGGCAGATACTATAATTGTATCTTGGAGGCGACATTTCTGAGACTCTGAAATGTAGGGGGCGAGGTGAGCACTGCACTAATATGCTGAGTTCAAATCCCGAGCATGCACTAAAGAGTTTTTCTTCTAGTGTCTTCGTTCATGGGTTGAATTCGGCCTCCCTGACCGTCCCTAGGCCAACCCAGCCTTTGATTAGTTTAATAATGGGTGCTGATGACCCTAGCAGTCGAAGCAGCACGGGGAAAATCAGGCGGCCGGTGCATAGTACTGACCGCTCTATCTCCCTAGTGTGTCGTATGGTCATGAATCAGATACCTCTATAGTATCTGCCCCTCAGGACCCTCGTGGCCTGTTACGGGACTGATTTTTTTTTTTTTTTTTTTTTTTTTTTTTTTTTTTTTTTTTTTTAATGAAATGTAGCCTCCTCGATAAGGAACTTTCAGAACTTTCATCTCTCTCCACCACAGCCCTGAAGATGGCTTATAATTGAAACCAAAACTTTGGCAAGTAAATATTACTCATTTTAGTATTAAAATGTAGTTTTATTTAATTCATGACCGAACACCGATCATCTACACAATCTAATGAGCTAGTAATGAGTGTGCCAAAAAGGATGGGAGCAGTTACTAAAACCAGAGGCAATACTTCTTATTAAGTACCATTGAAGAAAATAAAATTTGTATTGTATTTAAAATGAAAAATATAATACTTTATTCTTCGTTTATTTTTGTAAAGATTTTTCATATCCAGCAACTCTGGGAGAGATTGAAAATGCTTAGTTAAAACATGAACATCAAGCTGTATGATTTACTGTCCATCTTGCAAACTTCCCGTAAAATGTCTGTGCAGCGCATAGTGGTGCCAAACACCCGATTTTGGGGGAAAAACCTTTAAGTACTTGAATCTTTCTGATTTCGGGGTAATTTTTGAAGTATTATCTTGTGCCGAGAAGAATAATACCACTCATAATTCGGTAGAATAATTATTTTGGAAGATAAATAGGTTTTATATCACGAAAACCATAAAAAACACCAAGTGTTCAATGAAGAAAAGTCATATTTTACACAATGTGTAGAGATATGTATATCTCAAAATGTATTTTCGAGTGCTTTGTTGAATAAATTAACAAGCAACGTAATACTGTTAACTGCTTAGACGTATTCCACTTTATTACAATTTTCGCTTATAACGGAAAAATTTTGACAGTTTCACGGGAGCTATTAGATTGACCTTAGTGTTAAGGGTGCGTTTACACTAGGATAGTTATATCAGGATATTCTGACTAATGGAAACCATGTAAAATGTATGTCAGACATAAATTGCTCATGGTTTACATTAGTCAGAATATCTCTGATATAAATATCCTGCAATACCTATCCTAGTGTAAACCCACCCTAATGTTAAGTTACTTGTTATCACCAACTGTTCAACTACTCTCTACTGAAAATAATAATGGTAAACTCGTTTTTCGTGAAATAATCGCATAAATTCATTTTATGAGGCTGTGTACATATACGGCCGAGTTCGGTAATGAAATGTATAGGACAAAAAGATTTGGTAAAACTATTCGGAGATTAAAGCTATGTACCGCATTATTTTTCTACGCCAAAACTTTAAGCATATCTTAGTTTCAATAAACATATCTTCACAACCTAAATGCAACCATTTTCATCATGTATTTTGGCAAAAAAGAAAATTGTTTTAAAAGCTGAAAATACACATGAAACTTCCTGAACGATATCATTTTTTAGGAATAAAATAAGTGATATAAAATATTTTTTTACTTTTCACTAAAAATTGTGGGATGTTTACTCGCTGAGAAACGGTCAACAAAAAGCTGTTTTGTGGTCTGAACTATTAATAAAATGGAAAAGCAATATTACTGCAGTATTCTACAACTAATTTAACCTTTAGTTTTGAGGAGTATTTCCCTCTCGTCACCACTGAGCAGCGCGGGTGAGCGATTCCATAAAGACTTGAAGGCAAAGTATCAGCGTAAATGGGATGTTCATATAATACGGCTTAGGGCCGCCACACACTATGAGGTAGACCGGACTGGTGCACCGGACAGGTTCACCCGTCCGGTGCACCAGTCCGGTCTACCTCATAGTCTGTGGCGGAACTTTACTACCCCCACTCTACCCTTTCCGGCGACCTCACACCTGATGAAAATTCGATTATTTCCACCTCACAGGCGAGTAGACCTCATGTGTGTGTGAGGGGGTTGTCCGGTGTACCTGATGAGGTATCAGTTTTCTGCAGCTCTGATTTGTGTTGATTTGTTTTACCGTTGTGGCCTTTTAGCACTAGTCCGAAGGAAAGTAGCTATTGAGGTTGGACTCATGACGGAATTTTTGAAAAATTTCTTCAAATCTTTATCGAGCCTACCTAGTAGACACCAAAAATGACCCCCGTTAAAATTTATATATATATATATATATATATATATATATATATATATATATATATATATACAGGGTGCTTCAAAAAAATGTATACACACTTTGAACTTCCATAGAAAATTTATTTACCGTTCTAAAAAGTTAAATTTCAGGAAATTAGAAAGCTGAAAGTCCAATGTAAATGAAACATAAATAACAAATGTTAATACTGTTCAAATTGGTGACCTGCAGCATCAATACAATTCTGAGTACGAGTCACCACTTATTCTGTACATCGTATCAAAACGTCCAATGAGATTTCTCTACACACGGCTTGAATCTCATTCCAAAGAATGTCTAGGTTACGTGGTTTACGTTTGTACACCTCATTTTTTACTGTGCCCCATAAGAAGAAATCCAGTGGTGTAAGGTCTGGGGAGCGTGCTGGAAACTCGATTGGCCCCCTGCGTCCTATCCACTGGCGCGGCAAATTTTGATCCAGGTAAGCTCGTACGTCCCTGTGATAGTGCGGCAGGGCACCATCTTGTTGAAAATAAAACATATCATTACCGTATAATGCACGAATGGCAGGAAATATGGAATCAGCAAGCATTTTTAGGTAATTAATACTAGTTACAGTGCCTTCAAATCGAAAACCACTGGATTTCTTCTTATGGGGCACAGTAAAAAATGAGGTGCACAAACGTAAACCACGTAACCTAGACATTCTTTGGAATGAGATTCAAGCCGTGTGTAGAGAAATCTCATTGGACTTTTTGACACGATGTACAGAATCAGTGGTGACTCGTACTCAGAATTGTATTGATGCTGCAGGTCACCAATTTGAACAGTATTAACATTTGTTATTTATGTTTCATTTACATTGGACTTTCAGCTTTCTAATTTCCTGAAATTTAACTTTGTAGAACGGTAAATAAATTTTCTATGGAAGTTCAAAGTGAGTATACATTTTTTTGAAGCACCCTGTATATATATATATATATATGTATATATATATATATATATATATATATATATATATATATATATATATATATATATGTGTGTGTGTGTGTGTGTGTGTGTGTCTGTAAACACAATAGCGGCCAGAGTTTTTGTTTTTCGTCACGAAACTTAGTGTATATCATTCAATTAGCAAACGATTGAACGAGTTCGTTAACCACCAAAGTCGGTCCACCGGAAGGGGGGGTTTACCCCGAACCCAAAACACTAATTTGACCAAGTCAGCCGTAATATTTGTTATATTTCAACGAAACTAGGTATTCGTAGTGGTAATATAGAGAGAAAAGTGAGATACAAAAATGAACTAAATCAATTCATTAGGAGGGGGGGGGGGTTACTCCGGACCCACAATACCAATTCGCCACTACCAGCCGTGATTTTTGGTATATTTCGACGAAACTCGGTATTCGTAGTGGTAATCCACAGGTAAATATGTGTTGTAAAAATAAACTAAATCGGTTCATTAGGAGGGGGGGTTTACTCCGGACCCACAATACCAATTCGCCACTGCCAGCCGTGATTTTTGGTATATTTCGACGAAACTCGGTGTTCGTAGTGGTAATCTACAGGTAAATATGTGTTGTAAAAATAAACTAAATCGGTTCATTAGAAGGGGGGGGGGGGTTTACTCCGGACCCAAATTCCTAATATACTCATACCGGTCGTAATTTCTGCTGTATTGAAACGAAACGCGGTATACGCCGTGGGTAAATCATGAGAAAGAAGTGTTGTAAAAATGAGCTGAATCGGTCAATCGGAAAGCGGGGGTTTACTTTGTAATATATTTCAATAGAAAAGCCCGCCAGACGTAGGTTCACAAAGCCGCCGAAAGGAGCGGCTCATCTAGAGTGACTGTTCCTGCGTTAGATCAAAATACGATAATATGAGGTTTTTTGTATTTATTACGTAGTTTAGTAGGTACCATGTGTAAACATATCTCTGGAAGCAAATTAATAATTGATCAGTTACTCATTACAAATTTAAAAGAGAAGTATTCATGTTTTTATTTTATTTATGTAGGATATTTTAAGCAAATTGTTCTGGAAAGCAGTCTACACTTCCCAAATTCTGAGGAAAGTGCTTAGTTATGCAGCTCCTGATGACGGACTTTTATTTATTTATTTATGGAATCAGTTTAAAGTGTAAAATGTCTCATCAAATTAACGAAGTTCTTAGTGATTTCATCGAAATTTATAAAAATGAACCATGTTTATGGAAAATAAAAGACGATGATTTTCACAATAGAAATAAAAGGGATGCTGCATATCGCAACTTAGTATACAAACTGCAGAAAATATATCCAAATGCAAACGAGAGTATGGCTAAAAGTAAAATTAATAGTTTTCGATCTAATATTCGAAAGGAGTAGAGGAAAATTGACTCCTCAAGATTCTCGAAGTAGCTGTAAGTTTTTCGTGTGGAGATATAGCGGCCCTCATTTGTGTATATTTCTTCTTAATGAAAGGAGATACAAGTGACTATAACTCTACGTAAACTGATTCGTTCATGCGCAGATAATTGCAATAATCTGTTGGTTCATCTCTTAATTCGTTCAGCAGATTGATATGGGTGAATTTATTTCTTCTCTGCAACCATTCCTTACGCCATTGTTTGCGTTTTTTTTCGTTTGTTTTTACGTGTCTCAAATATTACTGCAAGTAGAGAGAGATAAAGTAGATCATCTCCTGGAGGATCAATATTGAAGACTGACAAACCTGTCCGGTACACCTCAACAGTGTGGGTCACAGGTAGACCGGACAGGTGCACCTCACGGGTGGACCTGTCCGGTCTACCTCATAGTGTGTGGCCGGCCTTAGGGTGGTCCAAAAAAACTCAAGTTTTTTGTAGATACCTAGGGACCCTCCCATTTTGTTACATCTAATAAAAGAATAATCTATGCAAAATCTTAGCACTCTTGAGGGTATGCTCAACCACGTTTAGTTTTCATAAATTTCTATAAAACAATTATTAGGTTTAGAAAATTTTTGTTTGTGTGTTTTTCAGGATTCAGAACTTAACAAAGCTGTTGATCTCTTTATTATAGTTGATGTTAAAACTTTTCAGCAGTTTCAACAGGAGGGTATTGTAAAGGAGATATAAAACTTCAAATATTTGTTACTTTCGGGTTATTATAGCCTTGTTGTTTCAGGTTTGTTAAACTGCAAAATTTCACTTAGGAAGATCATTCTAGTTTATCATTTAATAGATACTGAAATAAAGAACTGAACCAGTGAAAGTATCTAGTTTATTTTTTGAAATTGTGATTTTTAGTTTGACTTCATTTCAATGAAAATGACAGCGCTTAAGACGCTTCTGGCACTCAGTGTTCCCATAATAGGTATTAAGGACTTAAAATATTTAACAAAGAAGAATCAAATTCCTACAACAAAAGAAGTTTTGCTAAGATTTCATTTTTTTTTTTAAGTGAAAAGAAATCTGTCAGGAACACTAGTCATTGATTGAAGAATTGACTGAAGTTTGGAGCAAAGCCTTACTCCCGACTAAGTATACCAAGGATTCGATTGAAAAACTTGAAAATGTGCATTCACAGTGGCTTCTTTTAAAGAAAAATAAAGGCAGAAAAACAAAAAAGCAATCATTTATACGCAAAATCGGAAATCTTTTTGACATTACCCATTCTGATGCTCTAATTCTCATGAAAATACAAGAGGACAACGATTTTTTAACGGGTCAAAAAACTAAGAGAAAAATGTTCATTTCATCTCAAGACAAAGAGTATTTTAAAGTAAAAGAAATATTTGAAAGAGACGAGGGGTGAAGAGAAAAGTCTGTTTCTGCTGCAAAATTCACGTCTTCTTCTATTAATCCACCCGATGATGACTTAATTGATAGTTCAAGTGCCAAATGCAGTTCTGAAAATGGTTCTGATGATGAATTACATCAAACTTTGTCCAAAAAAAAGAAAAGAAAAAGTTTTAGGTAGCAAGAGCGAAAATGTTTCTGAACCAATGGCTAAGAAGAGCCTTTTGGCTCTTGGAGCTACTTCCAAAGACAAAATTTAAAGACTTGATTTTTATTACGGTCTTCATTATAAAATTTACTTATTTTTAACATGTTTGCTAATGTAAAATAACCAAATTAATTTAAGTTTTTGTATCCTAACATGTCTTGAAATTTTTTCAAAAATTGTAAAAAAATTCCCATTTTCATTTTCTAAAAGCAGCATTGAGCACTGCCTTCCAAGTGACTTATGACCTAGAAATTTTGGCTCATTGCGTCTTAGAAATATATCTTAGTTATTTAATAATCATTGTGCATTTGTGTTTATTTTAATTGGGTTTGTGTGTGTGTGAGCCCGCTCGTGTGTGTGTGACGTGATTTAGGATTCTATCGTGGATTTGTTTTATTTATTTATTTTATATTTGCACTACAGTAGATACCTCCAGAGTGATTCTGGTCTAGTGCATACCATGCATATATATATATGTGTGTGTGTGTGTGTGTGTGTGTGTGTGTATGTGTATGCTTCATAAGGGCCTTATAGGGAAAATGAATTAAAACCTTTCCTATAAAACCTCGTTAGACTTCTTATAGAAAGAATCATTGATTTGCCATAAAAAAAAGTAGTTCTGTAAAAGATTGCCCACCCAGGCATTGATGGGTGCGGTTGGAGATCGCATAGTAGTATTTATTATCATCAGAGTTAATTATACACTCTCATAGAAACCATATGTATTTTTGGTATTATACTAGTGTATAGAACCGTTTGGTCCACCCTGAACAGACACACACAAATGTAAATATAAATACAGTTGTTTATTAATTCATTACAGCTACAAGTTACTTAATGCAATTCACCTCAAAGTGGTGCATCGTTAAACAAAATAAATAAATAAATTATTAATTAATTCATGCACACGTTACGATAATTGTTTAATTAGATGTTAATTAGACTTCTGAAGTACATTACTATAAACTTTAAACACTATTAGAAGTTTGTAGTTCTCAGAGAAAATTGAGTAAATATTTATGTTAAATATCAAGTGAATTTCCTCTAAAAAGAGTTCCTTTGCAAGAATTAGTTCTGCCCGGGTTGGTAGGAAAGTTGGTTTTCTGTTTCTTTGTTGAAAACCAGCCAGCCATACGCTAACAGGATGAACCATCAGCATTCCTCAGTTTCATAACGTAGTTTGATCTAAATCCTTAACAGAACAAACACTTAAAAAAAATATATATATATAAAATATTGTCACAATTAAACAGATTCAATTAAAATATTTTACTATGGTTTTCCTCCCTCATTCAAGATAGTATAATGAAAAATAATAAATATACGGTTAATGAGAAAAGAGGAAATTTCGCTTATTGTAGTAGCACATGTCAGTTCAAGTACTATTCAATGAAAAGCAAAGATATGAGCCTAAATTAAGTTGTGAAAGGAAGTACAAAAATATAACATTTAATAAAACAGCAAAATATCAATTAACTTAAATTTTGAAAAAAGGCTAAAAGGTTTAGAAGACTCAGTAATTAAAAATACCAATTTTTATTAAAGTTGATAAAAATACAGGGATTTAAAATGGAAGTAATTTTTGTATATAGATGTGGATAAACATTTAGGATAGATGTAGATACTAGGTTTTACGTTAGCTGACATTTGTTAAAAAAAAAGCAAATGTATATAGATGTAAATATATTATTTTTTAATTAGGAGATAGAATACACATATCTATACATTTTACCATATAAACTTAATTAAATATAAGTCAATCAACAATTGGGCGTCTTCTTCGCCCTTGGTATTCAGGCTTGGTAGCACAGCACGCCTAGTTGCCATGAGACCTAACTGAATTGCTCAAGAACATTAATTTTAACTAATAATAAATACAACATGATATTAGAAATATAATAATACTTAAGTTAATCAGCAAAACATAACAATAATCAAATTAACAATTCCATTTAAATAATAAAAAAAAACAAATAAATAAATGTCAAAATAAAGAAATAAAATACAGCCAAACATGGTCTATCTCATATAACTTCATGCACTAGACCAGAATCACTCTGGAGGTATCTACTGTAGTGCAAATATAAAATAAATAAATAAGACAAATCCACTATAGAATCCTAAATCACGTCACACACACACACACACAGACACATATATATGCATGGTATGCACTAGACCAGAATCACTCTGGAGCTATCTACTGTAGTGCAAATATAAAATAAATAAATAAAACAAATCCACGATAGAATCCTAAATCACGTCACACACACACACACACACAGACACATATATATGCATGGTATGCACTAGACCAGAATCACTCTGGAGGTATCTACTGTAGTGCAAATATAAAATAAATAAATAAAACAAATCCACGATAGAATCCTAAATCACGTCACACACACACACACACACACAGACACATATATATGCATGGTATGCACTAGACCAGAATCACTCTGGAGCTATCTACTGTAGTGCAAATATAAAATAAATAAATAAAACAAATCCACGATAGAATCCTAAATCACGTCACACACACACACACACACACAGACACATATATATGCATGGTATGCACTAGACCAGAATCACTCTGGAGGTATCTACTGTAGTGCAAATATAAAATAAATAAATAAAACAAATCCACGATAGAATCCTAAATCACGTCACACACACACACACACACACACACACACACACACACACACATATATATGCATGGTATGCACTAGACCAGAATCACTCTGGAGCTATCTACTGTAGTGCAAATATAAAATAAATAAATAAAACAAATCCACGATAGAATCCTAAATCACGTCACACACACACACACACACACACACACACACACACACACACACACACACAGACACATATATATGCATGGTATGCACTAGACCAGAATCACTCTGGAGGTATCTACTGTAGTGCAAATATAAAATAAATAAATAAAACAAATCACGTCACACACACACACACACACACACACACACACACACACACATATATATATATATATATATGCATGGTATGCACTAGACCAGAATCACTCTGGAGGTATCTACTGTAGTGCAAATATAAAATAAATAAATAAAACAAATCACGTCACACACACACGAGCGCGCTCACACACACACAAACCCAATTAAAATAAACACAAATGCACAATGATTATTAAATAACTAAAATATAGAAATAAAATCTGACGATCCTCAACGTCTCGGCGCGCCGGGCGAGGAGTGTTCTCCATCGACTGAAGATGGTGGTGAGCCTAGGTGATCCTTCTCAGCACTCACATTGGGCCGCCAAGCTGCTTCAAACTCTTGGCAGAAGCCTCGCTCCAAACACACTTGCAGCGTAATATACAGTATGTTACCTCCACGTCGGTGACAGGCACACCAAGTATTCGTCCCATCGCCAAGCGGACGAGTCTCCCATACTTCCGACACTTCTTCCGAATCCAGACCGGGGTTCCCATTAACATTTTTTGCGTCCACAATAGCCACTTCTCCCTCTTTTATCACAATTACAACAGGATTACATAGCCGGCCAGCTCTCAGGAGCGTTTGGAGGTGAACCTCGTACCCCCTCCAGGCCAAGGCTTCACCCAGCACATCCACCTAAGTATCGTTTCTCTAACGAAGACCTCCCGTAAGGTATAGCACTGATGAACAGTATGAGTGCCGTTCTCATTTCCCAGGAAACCCGCCCTGCAAGTTAGTATCCGGCCCTCACGCCGACCTCTTGTCGTTCTCATGGTGGTCGCAAGAGCATTGATGTGGGTACGGAGGTACTGGATGAAGTCCCGAGCAGAAGTGGTCCAGCTCCCCCAATAAGCTGAAGCCCAACAAGCAGACGATTGCTTCTGTCCTGCTCCATCAGCCCACCCGGGCTTCCTAACCTCTGGGCACAGGAGTCATCGTGACCAGGGCGTCCGTCGCTTTCCGCAGGATTTTGGCCACGTCTACCGAGCGATAAGCCGCCCTAGCTCCTGCCAGACCAGACCACACTATTCTAGAAAGACATCCTAAAATTCCTTGGGTCGCCATTATACTCGCGTAAAAATTCATTGCAGCAGTGAACTCGTTCCTGTTTTTGAGCAGCTGAAATAATTTTGGGAACCCATCTTGCACTAACCTTGTTCATATTCAAATGTTCTTTGATGATCCTCAAAACACTTGTTTTTGAAAGCCCTAACCTCGCTGCTATTTCCTTGGTTTTTAGTCGCCCGTCAGACAGCAATTCAGATTCCACAAGTTGGATTGTTTCAGAAGTGACAGCTTCCAATGGGCGACCGGGACGTGGGTCATGTTCTAGACTTTCTCTCCCTAACTTAAATAATTTTGCCCATTCTTTCACTGTGGAATACGATGGGGAGGACTGCCCCTATACACTATCCAAGCGCTCTTTAATTTGCGTAGGAGTAAGACCATCTTTACAAAAGAATTTAATTACCGCACGGTACTCGAGTTTGAACATTGTAAAAATGGGGAGTTTCCTTCAAGGCTGGACACTGACTGACAAGACTGAGGAAGTTCGGGTGATGGGTATGGAGTGAGCAGGCATGGACCTGCATAGGCGTGCAGGTCCCGGCACGTTTGAAGGAGGGGAAGCAGGACAGGCCGGAAAGTTATGGACCTTACTACGTACTATTCTATAAAATAATGTTATTTGTTATTTATTTTTTATATTTAATTTCAAATTAATCACAATTATTAATGATAAATTATCATACGTTGAACTTATTTTTCGAATTTATTGAAACATTTTTATCACCTAAAAACCTATAATGGATTTTTAAATAAAAAACCTAAAAATACCTATTTTTTTAACCTATTCAAAACTTATTTATCCCCTAAAAAAACCTAAAATGGATTTGTATATAAAAGTCCGACTCGCAAGAACTGCCTCATCTTAGCGCGGTTCCGTTCTTATCCCTAGTCTAATTTCGAAAGATTAAAATAGAAGCAGTTATTATTTTGTTGAGAGGAGATCGTTGACCGTCACTGCTACTTAATAATACATACCCCATATGTGTATGTATTTGGGCATATATATGTACATATGTGTGCGTGTATATGTGTATATGTGTATGTGTATATGCATATATATAAATATATATATATATATATATATATATATATATATATATATATATATATATTACATATGTATATATATATATATATATATATGTTAGGTATATTTACATAGATATGTGCATATGTTAGTGTTAAATATGTCCTACTTGTATCTACAGCTCTGATGAAGGCTTGAAGTTCAAGCCGAAACGTCGGCACAATAAAACCATTTTTACGATAAAAGTAGCAGTGACCGAACCCCGAGTTATTATTTTGGTTCCACCAGTCTTGAAAGGTAGGATTTACAATCTTACCTGGATGGGTCGGCAACACTAGAAACTTTCCCGCTAGTTACAAGGTCTTGGAATCTTGGAACTCTATATTTCTAACAATAAATTGTTTTTGTTATTTTACTAAACCTGTTTTATTTTCGAATACATTATCCAACTATAAGCAATTAAAAAATAACAAGGAATAAAAAACAGACAAAAAGAACAGTTCGAATAAGCGAAATCAATTACTTTAAAGCTTTAAGCTCTTATTTCTCCGATTGTCATCGCCTAATCAAAACTTTCATTAGAACCTTTTTATGTAGAGCATTTAATAAGCTTTCTAATGGTACTCTTCCGTTTACCAAGATTTTCAACCGTTTTCGAGATATTAATGAAAGTTCCCAAAATTTACATTATTTCTAGCAACAGAAAATTGGTCTCATTTTTCATATCCTGTTTTACACAAAAAATTTTCCCAACATAAGAAATTACAAAAATAAAAAGCAATAAAAAACAAAGGGAAAGAGACAAAAATTACAAAAAGAACGACAAAAACCCGTTCATAAGAACAAAACAGACGTATTTGAAGTTTTAAGCACTTATTTCTCCGATTGACATAACCTAATCAAAAATAGTTTTAGAATATGTTTTGTAGAGAATTTAGAAAGCTTTCAAATAGTTTCTATCCACTTACCACGATTTCCCAACCGTGTTCGAGATATTAATGAAAGTATACGAAGTTCCCAAAACATTTCATGTCTGTTAATAAAATATTCTATTCTAATCCTTCCTTAGCTCCAAACGTAACCCAAATTTTAACATATTAGTGTTGATTAAATTCAAACATGCAGAAAATGTTTCAACTGAATCCAATAATTTTAAGTACCCAAACCAAAAACGGTATTCAAAAACTATTTTTCCAATTTTCTCGAAAACGGTTAATGCTATCGCCTTGAAAATGGTTTCATTCGTTTTCCTAGCCCAAGAAGCGAATAGAAAGAGTACTTACAAGCTTATGAACTCAAAAACGTAAGCGTTACGATTTTTTTTGCGCGAATTTCGCCCCAACCGCCATCTTCCAGTGGGCGGATTTTGCTGGTTAACGAACTTGACCTTTCAAATTGGACGACGGATTTTTGTACCAAATTTCATCAAAATCGGACTATCAGGGAAGCCAGAAATGAGCGAACAGACAAATATATATATATATATATATATATATATATATATATATATATATATATATATACACAAATTTGAACCACCGTTATTTTCGGTCTCTAGGGGTTCTGAAACGCGAAATTTTCTTGTCGGCACGTCCGGATTGTTTCATTGTATCAACCTTATAAGCGGGGTTCCTCCCTATGGGGGAGGGAGGAACCGCGCTAAAACCTATAATGACCGATTATGCCTGTTCCAAAAACCTAATTGGGTGCTTATTTTATCCTAAAAATCCGGTCCCTACACTAAATCCGGTGATTACAAAAGTCAAATTCAGAAACCAGAACATTTATTGGGGGGAAAAATTCATGCAAACGAAAATCGTATATTGTTTTTTAAGCCACACATAAGCATAGGCTTTTAGTGCGGTTCCTCCCTCCCTCGATTGGGAGGAAACCCGCTTATGATGTTGACCTTATGTCGCAATACGGAAGTGCCGACAAGAAAATTTCTCGTTTCAGACCCAATGGATCACACAAATATATGTTGTTCTACCATTTCTTTCTCACTGATGCCAGATTCCATCTTTGATTTGAGCTAAAATATCGGACCGTGGAATACGTGGATAATCTACTCCTTCCTTTACACTACTCTTAGCTAATTTGTCGACTTTCTCATCCCCTGGGCCGGACCACGTTCTAAGAACGATCTCCTCTATATTTTTAAAATGTACTATTTTCCAGCCACGGCTTTGTTTCCACCTGTTATTCTGTTAGTACGTCCTGTGCAGCAAAGGAGTACGGTTCTACCCGTTTTTGTCGCCCTCGCCTACCATTTGTAGTTGTTTAGATTTGTTTTTGTTTTTTTTGTTTTTTTTTTTTTTTTTTGGTGCATCTACTACCGAGGTCATTAGCACCAAATAGTGAATTGTTTCATTTCTAACATATGATGAAACAATTCTAACGAGGCTTAATGTAAAAGCCAAGTTTATTTATAACTTACTTCTAACTCTAATACTAAAAGTACTATGTACAAAGTGCGTTAGTTCCCTATTAGCATATATTGGAACTAACATTAATCCTAAATCTAAGCCTAAAGAGTATATTTAGATATTTACATTTCAAAACACATTCACGATTATACTCATGAAACAGAACACACACACACGCATAATAAATACAGCTATACTCTACATTCATACCAACACTAAGACTAAGCACACTCATACAATAAATACTTCCACTCTTACAAGATAAATAGATTAAAATAATATATAATATATACAGATTTAGAATATTTAATCATTACTCAACCTAAATCTGGTTATAAAGCTTTAGTTCTTTTAAATATTCTATTAATTTTTTCACAGACGCTTCTCTTTTCGACAACAGGTCCTTTAGGGCAATTAGGAGTAGATGTCGCTCCTTAGCCTCTCGGAGTGCTGGGCAGTCCACAAGAATATGCCGAACATCGAGAATGCCGTCACATTTCTCACAATGTGGTCGGCGTCTTCCCACAAGATGATGCCCATGCGTGAGGCGGGTATGGCCGATCCGTAATCGGGTTATTATCACGTCCTCACGCCTGTGCACACCAGCAGTCAGACTTCCAGTCATGACGCCATCCTCGATGTTCTTTAGGAATAAATCTTTGTTACTGTATTCTTCTTGCCACTTTTTCTTAACGAGGTTTTTCAGGAATAGTTTTTGGTCGTCCAGATGAACTGGATAGGCAGGATCCTCTGTTGCAGATGATGCCTGCCTTGCCAGCTCATCGGCTTTTTCATTTCCTTCAATATTGACGTGTCCTGGCACCCACAGGAATGTTACCACATTTCCCCGGAAAGTGAGGTCATTAATTAATATTAATATTTCAAGTAATAGTGAGTCTTTAGTGAATTTATTTTTCATTGCGGCAAGAGAGCTATGAGAATCAGTACACAATAAGAGATTCTGTTTCTCATAATGTTCACATTTTTCTAATGCTATTTTTATAGCTATTAACTCCGCATGGAAGATACTAGTATTTTTATGTAGAGGGACTGCATACTGTGTTTGGTTATCGATGAATACACCACACCCAGTACCTGTTGCCGTTTTGGAGCCATCTGTGAAAATTACAAGATATTCTCTATAATGATGTAGTCTTTCATGGAAAATCGTTTTGTATATGGACTGTGTCTTGTTTCCCGAAACGAGCCAGCGTGAGGTCTATTTGAGGGTCCGGGAGCATCCATGGACTCACGATCGGTGTTCGCACATCCATTAGATGCACCCAGGCCCCGCCATAATTACACAAGGTTTCTTGTGCCCTCACTACTAATGGTCTGGTTACAGATCGCCTAAAACTAAATTCGTTTGATATAATATTATTTTTCATTGTTGCTTGCATAAAATGACCAGTTTTTGCTCGTACCGATAAAGCGTAAGAGAGCATCATCAGATTTCTTCTATGCTCGGGAGGCAAATGGCCTGCTTCCACATAGATAGAATCTAATGGGCTCGTACGAAAAGCTCCGATCGCAGATCGCAACCCTGCATTATACAGCCTATCAAGCTGTTTGAGCCACGATCTGCGAGCAGAGCCATATACAGCACATCCATAATCGACTCTGGACCTAATTAGAGCATCGAATATCTTTAACAAAATAGATTTCTCCGCACCCCACAGCAATCTTGACAAGGCCCTTAACACATTCAAAGACGACTCACATTTTTGGATGGTATGATTTATGTGGGGTTTCCACCTTAGTTTGCTATCCATTATTAGCCCCAGGAATTTATGTGTTTCTGCGAAGATTACCTCACAATCACCCAGCGTTAGGTGTGGATGATTGTGAGGTCGCCGAAGCCTACAGAAGTGTAGAGCCACAGTTTTCTCCACAGAAAACGTGAACCCTCGTCGGGTCGCAGTATCGTAAACCAGGTCAACTGCCTCCTGTAATCTGTCGGCTCCAACAACTTCCGCTGGGTGGGTCTCAATGAGAGCGAGGTCATCTGCGTAGAGAGATCGACCAATTTCTGCATCTATGTTGTCAGCTATGCCATTTATTGCAACAAGAAACAGGGTGACGCTGAGGATCGATCCTTGTGGAACTCCGGTTCCCTGCATCTTCATGGAGGACAGGGCGTTGCCAATTCGTACCCTGAAGGTTCTTCCTGACAGGAAGCACCTCAGGAAAAGAGGCAATCTGCCCTTGAACCCCCATCCATGCAGACGTCGAAGAATGTCATGCCTCCATGCTCTGTCATACGCCTGTTTCATGTCGAAAAAAATGGCTGTCATATGTTGGCGGGAGAAGAATGATTTTTGAATATTATGCTCCAATAGTGATAACTGGTCTTGAGTCGAAAAACCTTGTCTGAATCCAGCTTGGTATTGCGATATGAGATTACGTTTTTCCAATCCGTGTACTAACCGATAGTTCACCATGGACTCCAGGAGCTTTCCCATGCAACAGAGAAGTGAGATGGGTCTATAGCTTCCTGGATTCATAGGGTCCTTACCGGGTTTCAGGATTGGAACAATAATCGATTCTTTCCAAGCAGCAGGAAGCTCTCCATTGGTCCAGAGTCGATTATACAATTCGAGCATCTTACTTTTCCCTTCTTCTGGTAGATTTTGCAACATTTCATAGGGCATTCCATCGCATCCAGAAGATGTTTTCTGGGATGCAGCCTGGAGAGCCCTGTTAAATTCGTCCATTTTAAATGCAGTATTATAGTCTTGGGAGATGTCGTCTACCGGTCCGAAGTCTAGAGGAATAGCCTCCTCAGTGTCCTTAATACGTCGGAAGTCTTCCGTATAAAGTTCTAGGCCAAATGCGGAGAAGAAATAATCAGCAAACACATCAGCGACATCTTGTGCGTCGCTGATGTAATTGCCCTCACTGAACTGAGTAGGGGTTTGGTTTCTTGTAGTCCTTCCCCCCATTGCTCTAATTTTCCTCCAGACTTCGGACGGGGACGCATCTTTTGTCATAGTGCTAACATAAGAGGCCCATGAATCCCTTTTTTTCTTTATTTTTAATCGGCGCTCAACTGCTCTAGCCTTCTTAAATGCTATCAAGTTAACCTCGGAAGGATGCCTTTTGAAGCGATTAAACGCTTTCTTTTTAGTTCTGTTAGCCTCCCAACATTCCTCATCCCACCAAGGTACTGGGATTTTCCTTGGGTAAGATGAGGTAAGAGGGACTGCCTTCCGTGCGGCATTATTAATAGATTTTGATAGCTCTTGCAGCGCCTTTTCTGTTGTATCTGCTGAGTCGGGAACAACAAACGATTCCCTGAACTTATCCCAATCAGCCTTTTTTACATTTCATTTCTTCGGTTTTCTATGTTCGTTGTATCTGCCAGCCAAGGTAACTAGAATGGGGAAATGATCTGATCGGTGCAGATCACTCAGAGTATTCCATGACAAGTGCCTTATTACAGAGGTGCTCGTGATAGTAAGATCTATTGCATCTAGCGATCCTGATGATTCACAAAAATGTGTCGGAGATCCATCATTAAGGACCAGGAGCTCCATCTCCTCAAGCATCTCATAGAGTAGACGACCTTGAGGAGTAGAGCGGCTTGATCCCCACACAACGTGGTGTGTATTGAAATCTCCGAGAACTATAACAGGTGGAGGTAATTGCTCAATTATATTTTTAACATCTCTAACGTCGTAAGCTCTGCCGTCTGGGAGATACAACGAACATATACTAGCATCAATCGGAAATTTCAGTCGAACAGCGACTGCTTGTAGACGTGTGTCTAATCTTATAGGCTGAGCACCAAGGCTTTCCAAGGTGTACAATGCCACACCTCCGTGGCTTCGCCCACCCGGGAAAACCGTTGGCTCTTTGTGGACACAGTCGTACCCTGCCAAAGGCCTGGCATGACCCGCAGAAAATTTAGTTTCCTGAAGGGCCAAGACCGATAAGGTGTACGTTTTCAATAAGAAGCGTAGCTCGTCGCTGTGCTCAGAAAATCCTCGTATATTCCATTGAAGAAATTTGTTAAGTTGGGACATGTTAAGAATATATGTCGATTGTCATTTCTCCGACTCAGCAGACTGTTTCTTTCGCCCACGTTTTCGTCCTTTGGGCCAACCTTACTTTTTATTTTTTACAGGCGAGAACAGACCACCACTCTCATCTCCCGTATCATCGACGCCATCCGCGTCTGAGATCGAGGCAATTGGCAGTGGGTCACTCACGCCTATTTCCACAAATTTAGGGGGAATTTTATTCCCTATATCATTGTTCTCACCCACCGAAGTGGATGAGGTAGAAGGGTGGAATATGGGAGGGGGAGGGGTGGGGATGGATGAGAGAGGAGGCAGGGAGAGGACTGATGAGGGCAAGGGGGGCTTAGGAAGGGGATTGGGGATAGGAGAAGGTTTAGGGGGATTTAAGGGAGGTTGAGAAGGAGTTAAATTTTTACATTTTTTGTGTTCGCCAGTTTTTGGAGTTTCTTTTAATATTTTGTCACTTTTAACAGCACTAGAGTAAGTGCCTCTCCAGGCATATGAAGTGCTATTCACTAATGCTCGCGCTTGAGGAAATGTCAGTTCTTTAATTTCAGTTCTCATTCTCATTATTTCTTTTTCTATTTTGTATTCTATGCATTCTCTTGATCGTGAATCATGGGGCCCATCGCAGTTCGGACATTTGGGGGGTGACGGACAAGGATCAGCACTATGTGATGGATAACCACAAGTACAAATCTCCTGTGCCGATTTACACCGTGCAGCCGAATGTCCAAACTTCTGGCACTTGAAACATCTCAGAGGGGGAGGAATATAAGGGCGAACTTTTAGCTTATAAAATGCCGCTTGGATGCTGGAAGGGATCTCAGGCTGGTCAAACGTAAGCATCACGCTTCCCGTAAACTCCAGCCTTTCTGCACCACCGTTCGCAGGCCCTCTCTTACGAAAAAATCTGCGAACAGCGATGACTCCCTGGTTTTTTAGTCCCTCTAATATTTCATCGTCAGTTGCGTGTTCTAAGTCGAAACAAGTTATCATGCCTCTGGATGAATTCAGTGTCTTATGCAATTCAGCATTGACACTGAAAATACCCAGAGTCTTAGAGTTTATGATCTTGTCGGATTGCTCCTTGCTAGCTGCCTCAACCAGCAATGAGCCACCCGACATTTTACTCAGTCCGACTACTGTCCCATAACTTTGTGCTACTAATTTATTAATAAGAAACGGGGACACTTTTGTAAATGTGTCTCCCTCCGCCCTACTTATAACGATAAATTTAGCAAATTTCGGGGTTTTCGGAATAGACATTTCCTCGATCGCTCGTTTTTTCCCTCGCTTTGTCCGCTTTTTCTCGGGAGACTTTGTTGGCGTTGTATATGGCTCCAAAGTATACCGAGAAGAAGAGGAAAGTGAGGCTTTACGCTCTTGATGCTGGTTCTTACTTTCTGCAACCAGATTTAAAGATGCATTAGTCCCAGGAACACCCTCCGGTGTCCCTAGGGTCAGATGTTGAGTAGATTTGGATAGGTCCGTGTTCATGCTAAGGTCACTCAGGGGGGCCTGCTTACCCTCTGAGGTATCCGATAAGGTGAGTCCGGCTGTTTCCATTTTAGTACTTGTAGGAAATTAATATTTTAGTGACTCAGCACCCTAATCCTCGTCACCGAGTCTGCTGGTGGGGCTGCCACCTAGGCCGGCAGACCGGCACAGTTCCTCCCGAAGGAGAGGATCCGCTCAGCAGGGGAGGTGTCCCTGCTTCATCGCGGATCCCCGCCTCTGCTGTTCGCCGTTCTTATGGGTTCACCAAAAGAACGTTGCCCAGGGGGTACCACGGGGAGATCAGCAGTAGGCGTTGACGGGAATCAGGTATACTAGGAGATGCTAAGCAGTGGAATAGGGCACTATAGCTTAGCAGAGCTCCCATAAGAAGTCGGACGGCTCCCATATCCGCACGTCCGCTCCAGCAACCCTTTAGCCCGCCCATTTACCCCCCTAGTTGTTTAGATATTTACCGTTTACTGTATTAAGTTGTTTTTTTTTTTTTTTTTTATTTCAAAGATAGTATTTATATAAGGTTGTGTTTTTAATCAGTTTACGCTTTCTTAAATTACTATAGGGCCCAAAAAAACAAAGTTATCCGCACCGGCACTTCCAAGTAAGTGATTATAATTTTTTAAAGGAGTGAATTCTGTTTGCAATCCCGTGCTTTAGTTATTTTTTACTTACTAGAATATATTTCAATCATTATATAAAAGAAGTTTGCCTGGGAAGAAATTTGATTTAAAACCATTTTGGAAATCCATTATCATAAATCTTGCGTATAGGACCTGTTCAAAATCCAGCAATTGAACCCATACCTCGCGAACGCCTCTCTGTAGCGACACAAACAGAAGGATTGTCGTCAATGCAAAAAAGAAAAGAAAAAAGTCCGACTCGCAGGACCTGCAGCATCTTAGCGCGGTTCCGTTCTTATCCCTAGACTCATTTAGAATGATTAAAATAGAAGCTGTTATTATTTTTTGTCCACATTTCTAGAAAGGTCTTGATTTACGATCTTACCTGGATGGGTCGGCCAACCGTCCCTAGGAAGGACCCCGCTAGGCAGTTAAAAAGCTATATCTTGGAAATCCATATCTCTAAAATTTTATATATATATATATATATATATATATATATATATATATACCTTTATTCGAAAATTACACAATACATCCAGTATTTTTTATAATTATTTTGTTCTTGATTACATGTCTTGAAAGACCGATAGGGAAAAAGGCCCATTGGCCAAAACCTATTGTCTTGAACTTTTAAAACAAGTTACATTTACTCTTAAAGTAGCTATTTACAATCTCTCTAACATTAAATTGTTTTTCTTATTTTTCTTAACCTGATTTATTATCAAATAGATTATCCAACTATAAGTAATTAAAAAATAACAAGGAATAAAAACAGACAAAAAGAACAGTTCGAATAAGCGAAATCAATTACTTTAAAGTTTTATGCACTTATTTCTCCGATTGACATCGCCTAATCAAAACTTTCATCAGAACCTTTTTTGTAGAGCATTTAATTAGCTTTCTAATGGTATTCTTCCGTTTACCAAGATTCTCAACCTTTTTCGAGATATTAAGGAAAGTAAACAAAGTTACCAAAACTTTTTATGTCTGTTAATAAAATATTATATTCTAACCCTTCCTTAACTCCAAACGTCACCAAAATTTCAAAATATTAGTTTTAATGAAAGTAGAACATGCAGAAAATGTTTCAACTGAATCTCATGATTCTAAGTACCCAAACCAAAAACGCTATTCAAAAACTATTTTGCCAATTTTCTCGAAAACGGTTAAAGCTATCGCCTTGAAAATGGTTTCATTCGTTTTCCTAACCCAAGAAGCCTATAAAACGAGTACTTACAAGCTTATGAAGTCAAAAACGTAAGCGTTACGATTTTTTTGCGCGAATTTCGCCCCAAACGCCATCTTCCAGTAGGCGGATTTTGCTGGTTAACGAACTTGACCTTTCAAATTAGACGAAAGATTTTTGTACTAAATTTCATCAAAATCGGACCATTCGTCTGGGAGCTACAGAGTGAACAGACAAATATATATATATATATATATATATATATATATATATATATATATATATATATATATGCTTGATGTTATTTTTCGTCGCTGGGATAGTATTTTTAGATGGAACGGCATTTCTCTCCAGCGGTGGTAATGGTTATAAATCCTTACGGCGAGGAAAATAGAAGCAGGAGAGAAAAAAGACGCAATACCATCAGCGCTGCCAACGGACAGAATCCCAACTACACCAGGGAGCTTCAACACCATTCGTCCGCCGATACTGTGGCTAGAGGGGAGATAAGGAGCCCAGATCGAGAAAAATGTCATTCCCTTGGCTACCACCGAGGAAGAAACAAGTACCTGGCTGAAGAAGATGGAGATGAATCCATCGAAATATTCCGGGAAGAAGTGAGGAGCAGTACCACCGCTGGAGAGAAATGCCGTTCCATCTAAAAATATATATATATATATATATATATATATATATATATATATATATATATATATATAAATTTTAACCCCTATCATTTTCGGTCTCTATGGGTACTGAAACGAAAAATTTTCTAGTCGGCACTTCCGGATTGCGTCATGAGATCAACCTTATAAGCGGGGTTCCTCCCTATGGGGGAGAGAGGAACCGCGCTAAGAGAAAAAAAAAATTAAAAAAAAAAACACAGTAAACCGAATTTGCTAGGAAAACAAGATACTTAAAATGACAAAGAATTTTAGGTTATTTAGAATAGAGCCTTCTCAGCAGTAGTCGAAGAGTAAGTAAGTTTTCAGTACATAATTGTATTGACTTATACAGATTATGAATTATCCCTTTCTGTGTAAGTTGGCTACTGTCCGTTTCCTGTTATTTGTGATGCCTAATCTATTCCATTTCTTCGAGATGTACGTAACCGCGCTAAGATGACGCAGTTCCTGAGATGTCCTGAGGTCTTGGCGGAGATGTCCTGAGGTCTTGGCCGAGATGGCGATGAAAGGTAGGTCAGCTCCAAATTCTTCTCTAACCTCCCCGAACGGAAATAGTTGCTAACTCTACCTTGCTGTCTCTCTCCCACTCAACCTTTTCTCTCATCTTAGTGATGTTTTATGATATTTATGATTGTAACAGTAACATGAGCATAAATTATAGTATTGAACGGAATTTCCGCTTCTTTAAAATATTTCCCCATTATCTATTCCTTTAAATCCCGACCTAGCTAGTCGGCCCCTTACAATAGTTTCTCTTGTGTAAATTTCTATAAGAAGTGCAGGAAAGTCTATTTATGCAAAACCGCACAGTGGTGCCACAAGGGTAGACCCCCAAACCGAAAATGTTGTTTGAACAAATACTCTTTTATACCTAATTCTTGTGGAAAGTGCTCTAATGTTCCGGTCTCAAAACATCTTTTTGTTCACCGTTTTCTCAGTGTGTAGAAATCTCACAGTTTTTAGTGAAAAGTATAACAATATTTTATTCCTGAAAAATTGATTTTACCCAGGAAGGTTTATAGGAGAGAGAGAGAGAGAGAGAGAGAGAGAGAGAGAGAGAGAGAGAGAGAGAGAGAGAGAGAGAGAGAGAGAGAGAGAGAGAGTGAGAGAGATTTTACAATAAATTATTCGTTTGCCTAAAAAAGGCAGTACTGGAGAAATGTGCCTGTATTGGAGTTGCCGATAATTTACATATAAATTATGTTACAAATCCTTATGTTTAATTACATTTCACTGCTTGACACTGTTTGTGCACAGCCTAACGAAATAATGTTATCCATTCGCGATGCGTTTATTTTAGGAAAAACGATTTTCCATAATTATTTTCTGCATTTTGTGCCAGCTAGTAACTGACGATAACAATGAGATCATGTGAAATTATAAAATGTATTCCTTATGTGAGAAAATTTTATACAAAAGAAATACGACGAGAACGGATAACTGTATTATATGGGTTGTTAATTTATTCGATTCAGCTGTCAAAAATACATTTGGAAGTAAATATCGTCGATACAAAAGCAAACTAACGAATATGAAAATCACCACTTTTCAGAGTGGAAAAGTATTTATTCATAACCTTTTTTTGGACAGTCAAATATTCGGCACATTTGACCTTTTCATATTGGAATACTTTCCCTTTAAAAGAGTGAAATCAGATTGAAGAATTTGCTGTAAATAAGTCCAGCAGAAATTATTAAAGATGGACAATGAAAGATGCATTTTTGCATATTCGTTAGTTTGCATTTGTATCGACGATATGTCTCCACCCATTGAGTAAAACATGTCTTTTTTTGTTTAATTTAATACTTGCTTTTTTTCGGGGTTTTCTTCTTATGAAACCCTTCTGTCCTCCAAAGTTATTATTCTATCGAATTTATAGTGGTTTCATTCGATTCATCACAAAAAATATTTCTAAAATGATGCAGAAATCAGAATTATTTAAGTACCTACAATTTTTCCCACACAATCCGCTGTTCAGTACTGTGCGCTAAAGCAATACGACTTTCTTCTTCTTCCTCCTTTCGTTCATATCCTTCCTTTTAGCGCGGTTCCTTCCTCCCTCCACAGGGAGGAGACCCGCTTATGACATTGACCTTACGATGCAATCCGGAAGTGATGACTAGAAAATTTATCGTTTCAGACCCCATAGATCACGTAAATATAGGAGGTTCGAATTTGAGTATATATATACAGGGTGTTTTAGGGATAAGTGGCCAAACTGAAAATATGCACTAAAGACCTCAAAAAAAGAAAAAAATTGCCTCTAAAAGTATGTTCAAAAACGCTTTGTTTAGGGGATATTCACACCTAAATATTTTCATTTTTATGAATTACTTAAATTATATGAAATAAATAAAACTAATTTATTTGGTCAATCATCCCAGGTGGGGAAGCCGTCTAACCAATCCTCGTGGCACAATTCTGTACGACATCCTTCATTCCCAAAATTATGACACTATTTCCTCTGATTCTCCTACATACTGGCCAACCGATCCTTCTCGCACTCCTTACCTGGTCGACTTCTTCATCACTTCTGGCCTACGTGGAATATCATACTCGGTTCAGTCACTGCTTGAACTTTCATCCGAATTCCCTCCCTTACCCCAGGGCCTATGAACTGGGAGTTATTTCGTTCTCAACTATCTCAATCCATAAGCCTCAATATACCTCTGAAATCCTCATCTGACGTAGACGAGGCTGTCTCGATGTTCACGAAAGCGATACAAGACTGCGCCCTGAACTCCTGCAGACCAAGTTCACGTCTTCCCTTTCGCCCGAAACCCCAGCTAACCGATCACATCCTCACTCTCTTATCAGCTAAGCGCCAAGCAAGGGCTCGCTGGCAGAGAGCCCGTTATCCAACCGACCACGCTAACTTTAATAGACTTACCCGACTCCTAAAAAAAGCCTTATCCACATTCCGATCTGAATCATTCAACGACTACCTGCAATCACTTACCACCGAAGATAATTCCCTTTGGCAAGCCACCCGCAAAATCCTTAAATTCCCTACTGTTCCCCAACCCCTCCAGCGCAGTGATGGAAGTTGGGCCAGAAGCGATGATGATAAGGCTGAACTATGCGCTTCCCACCTGGAATCGATCTTTTCTCCTCATCCCGAAACAAACTCTCCCCAGGATGTAGAAATATTCGATTACCTTAACAGCCCTCTTCCTCTATCCCTTCCTCCTAAAGCATTCCATCCTTCAGAAATCAAATATATTATCAAACATCTTCCCCGAAAATCTCCTGGTTGCGACCATATAACAGCTCCAATCCTAAAAATCTTACCACAGAAAGCAATTATTTTCCTCACATACATATACAACGCAATCCTCAGAACTACCTATTTCTCCATTTCATGGAAACACTCTGTCATAATCCTTATACCTAAACCACATAAACCGCCAAGAAGCCATCTTCCTATCGTCCTATCAGTTTGCTCCCAATTATGTCCAAAATATTTGAAAAACTCCTCCTCAAAAGAATTCTGTCCACTATCCCTCCCAACTCCATACCAGATCACCAGTTTGGGTTCCGTACTCAGCACTCAACGATACAACAATGTTTCAGCGTTGTAGACACCATTTCCCATGCGCTGGAAAGTAAAAAGTACTGCACGAGTGCCTTTCTCGACGTCTCCCAAGCGTTCGACCGTGTTTGGCACCCTGGGTCATTATACAAAGTACGGCGCATACTTCCCCACACATACTTCCTAATCCTACAGTCCTACCTATCAAGCCGTTCCTTCCAAGTAAGATCTGGTTCCACATTATCTAGTTCCCGTCCTATTTCCTCTGGTGTACCACAGGGAAGTATTCTCGGTCCTATCCTTAACCTTCTGTACACCGCTGACGTCCCTACCCACCCAAATACTCATCTAACGACATATGCTGATGATACAGCCATTTTTTCCTCCTCCCCTGATCCCGAAGCTGCATCCCTTCACCTGCAGGAACATCTAGACTCTGTTGAGGATTGGTGCAACAGGTGGAAAATCAAGGTGAATCCAGAGAAATGCAGCCAAATAACATTCACTCTCAATAAAAAGACTTGCCCATCAGTTCACATATCTAGTAAAGAACTTCCTGTATCCAACGAAGTGCGGTACCTGGGATTAATACTAGACAGCAGACTAACTTGGAACCCACACACCCGATTGAAAAGACAGGAACTGAACAGGAGATACGGACTTCTTCGACGACTATTGGGACCTTCATCAAAACTCACAATACAGTACAAACTCACTTTATACAAAACCATCATCAGACCTATTTGGACATACGGACTGGAACTCTGTGGAACAACCAAAATATCAAATATACAGAGAATACAGGCATTCCAATCCAAAGTCCTACGCAAAATAGTTAATGCCCCTTTTTTCGTTTCCAATAAAACCCTTCATCATGACCTCAATATCCCTTTCATCCATGAACTAGCTAAATCCCGATTCCTAACCTTTCACTCCAAACTATCTGCTCATCCCAATCCCAGAGCTAAATCCCTCTCCTCTCAATCCCACCCCGAAGAGGCTAAAGAGATCTTGGCCTCGGGATCAACTTCGCCCTTAAAGGACGAATAAAAGCGTTTAACTAGGAAGTGTCAATTATGATTGGCTCCTTCCAAATTTCTATTTAAATTATATTTTATCATTTCATTTATTGTTTTTTTTTTCTTATTTTTCCCCCTATTATTTCTTTTTCTTTTTTTTTTCTTTTAATAATTTAAGTATGTACTATTTTTTTGTCTGTAATCTCATTATGTGAAATCATAAAAATGTCTTTATTTATCTCAATTAACCAAGGTACTATATTATTTGTGCAGATGTTAATAAACGCTTTATTATATAAAAAAAAAAAAAAAAAAAAAAAAAAAAAAAAAAAAAACTTTGTCAATCAATTTTATAAATTGGGGAAAATGTGAAAATATGATGTTCGATTTTTTAGCCTTTTTAGCGCGGTTCCTCCCTCCCCCATAGGGAGGAACCCCGCTTATAAGGTTGATACAATCCGGAACTGCCGACTAGAAAATTTCGCGTTTCAGAACCCATAGAGACCGAAAGTAACGGTGGTTCAAATTTGTATATATATATATATATATATATATATATATATATATATATATTTGTCTGTTCGCTCATTTCTGGCTTCCCTAATGGTCCGATTGTGATGAAATTTGGTACGAAAATCCGTCTTCCAATTTGAAAGGTCAAGTTCGTTAACCAGCAGAATCCGCCCACTGGACGATTTCGCGTTTGGGGCGAAATTCGCGCAAAATAAATCGTAACGCTTACGTTTTTGAGTTCATAAGCTTGTAAGTACTCGTTTTATATGCTTCTTGGGCTAGGGAAACGAATGAAATCATGTTCAAGGCGATAGCTTTACCCGTTTTCGAGAAAATTGGAAAAATAGTTTTTGAATACCGTTTTTGGTTTGGGTACTTAGAATCATGGGATTCAGTAGAAACATTTTCTGCATGTTCTACTTTCATTAACACTAATATGTTGAAAGTTTTGTTACGTTTGGAGTTAAGGAAGGGTTAGAATAAAATATTTTATTGACAGACATAAACAATTTTGGTAACTTTGTATACTTTCCTTAATATTTCGAAAAAGGTTGAGAATCTTGCGAAACGTAAGATTACCATTAGAAAGAAATGCTCTACAAAAATGGTTCTAGTGAAAGTTTTGATTAGGCGATGTCAATCGGCGAAATAAGTCCATAAACCTTTAAAGTAATTGATTTCGTTTATTCGAATGGCTCTTTTTGTCTATTTTATTCCTTGTTATTTTTAAATTGCTTATAGTCGGATAATGTATTTGACAATAAAACAGATTAAGTAAAATAAGAAGATCAATTTATTGTTAAAAATGTAGCGTTCAAAGAGAGAGATCCCAAGGCTTTCCAAATGCCTCTGAGCGGAGGCCTTTCTGCCCGACTTATGGGATAGCTGACTCATACAGGTAAGATTGTAAATCAAGACCTTTCAAGGCTGGTTAGTTTCAGATTTCATTTGGATAGGTGTTTCGCTATTGATCTAAACAAAGTAATAACTGTTTCTATTCTATGCCTTCATAAACACTAGAGATAAGAACGGAACCGCGCTAAGATGACGCAGTTCCTGCGAATTGCACATTTTCCCGAAAACCCCCTTTTCTTGTAATTCGAATTTCGGACAGTTCGAACTTTTTAGTGCGGTTACTCCCTACCTCCATAGGGAGAACTTCTTATGAGGTTGACCTCATGACGCAATCCGGAAGTGCCGACTAGAAACTTTCTCGTTTCAGACCCCATAGATCACGAAAATATAGGTGGTTCAAATTTATATATATATATATATATATATATATATATATATATATATATATATATGCTTGTCTGTTCGCGCTCTAGCAAGCTCAAAAATGGTCCGATTTTTATGAAATTCGATGCAAAAATCTGTCATCTAATTTGAAAGGTCAAGTTCGTTAACCAGCAGAATCCACCCACTGGAAGATAGTGTTTGGGGTGAAATTCGCGCAAAAAAAATCGTAACGCTTACGTTTTAGCGCGGTTCCTCCCTCTCCCATAGGGAGGAACCCCGCTTATAAGGTTGATACAATGAAACAATCCGGAAGTGCCGACAAGAAAATTTCGCGTTTCAGAACCCCTAGAGACCGAAAATAACGGTGGTTCAAATTTATATATATATATATATATGTATATATTTATATATATATATATATATATATATATATATATATATATATATTTGTCTGTTCGCTCATTTCTGGCTTCCCTGATGGTCCAATTTTGATGAAATTTGGTACAAAAATCTGTCGTCCAATTTGAAAGGTCAAGTTCGTTAACCAGCAAAATCCGCCCACTGGAAGATGGCGTTTGGGGGCGAAATTCGCGCAAAAAAAATCGTAACGCTTACGTTCTTGAGTTAATAAGCATGTAAGTACTCGTTTTATAGGCTTCTGGGGCTATGAAAACGAATGAAACCATTTTAAAGGCGATAGCTTTAACCGTTTTCGAGAAAACTGAAAAAATAATTTTTGAATGCCGTTTTTGGTTTGGGTACTTAGAATCATGGGATTCAGTTGAAACATTTACTGCATCTTCTACTTTCATTAAAACTAATATGTTAGGAAGGGTTAGAATAAAATATTTTATTAACAGACATAAAAAAGTTTTGGTAACTTTGTATACTTTCCCTAATATCTCGAAAAAGGTTAAGAATCTTGGGAAACGGAAGAATACCATTGGAAAGCATACTAAATTCTCTACAAAAAAGGTTCTAATGAAAGTTTTGATTAGGCGATGTCAATCGGAGAAATAAGTGCTTAAAACTTTAAAGTAATTGATTTCGCTTATTCGAACTGTTCTTTTTGTCTTTGATTTTGATACTTAAAATTATTGGATTCAGTTGAAACATTTTCTGCATGTTTGAATTTAATCAACACTAATATGTTAAAATTTCGGTTACGTTTGGAGCTAAGGAAGGATTAGAATAAAATATTTTATTAACAGACATGAAATGTTTTGGGAACTTCGTATTTGTCGATTTCCTTCAAATGTCTTGAAACTGTCGAGGCTCCTATTCCGAGTTCTTTGGCATATTCCCTAGTGTTTTTAATTGCTTATAGTAGTCAAATGTATTTGTCAATAAAACAGGATACGTATAATTAGAATCAATATTTTGTTTGTTAGAATTCGAAGATGCCGTATGAATATCTAGATTACAGTACTGGTGTTGATTTCGTTCTTTAGAACTATTCATGGTATTCCCTATTTTCATCTGTTACCCATAGTTTTTTATTGTTAGTAGGTTTTTCTTATTGATTATAGAATATAAATCTATTTGGCTATAAAACAGGATACGTAAAATTAGTGACAATATTTCGGAGATTTCTGAGCGAAAGATTTTCTACCACCACGAACGGCTTTTTTCCTCTATTTTTATCCACTAGATAGGCTTTATTTTGCATATTATTCTATATAAGTTTTATTCAGCAGGGGATTCTGATGAAATGTTGTGTTTTGGCTGTGGATTTTAAATACGATGTATCTAAGATTGGATAACATTAGCGAGTCTACATAGTTAAGAACCGACGACGGAGGATTACTTCTTGCTATGATTTAGTCTACATATGTATATTAAGTCCTAAATCCAAAAAATAAACTTCACAACGGTTAGATACTATGAGCGAATATGGCCGTAGAAGCAGAAGGTCCGCAGGAAATTTACCTGCTAAGAGTTAATCCTCAAGAGCTGTAAATATACCCCAGGTATCTGCCGACACAAATACAAATCCTAGGCGGAGAGCACCCCAAAAACACAGATCCTAACATAGGTTATATACTAAATATTCATAAAGACTACTTAGTTGTAAACCGATTCATCAATTAGCAATCAATAGTTTTCAACAAATGTTATATACTAAATATTGATAAAAAGTATTTAATTAGAAAAAAAAACAATATTCCACAAGACTTGTTTTTGGTCCATTTGTGTCTACTCCATAGACTTAATTAGGTATATTATTCTATTTTAGTTGGGCAACTAAACTTTGTTTTATTTTGTTAAATAAAGTTTTTTTTCTTGACTTGTTATTCGTCAAGACTTTTATTTGTCCTTGTGTATTAACTAGATAGGTTTTATTCGGCATATTATTCTATATAGGCTATATTAGGCAGGGTATTCTTCTCAATCTTGTGTACTTCTTCTTGATCCTTCTGTACATGGGCGTATATAAAAACAATTTCGGGGGGGGCTGAGACCATTTCCAGGGTATGGAATACTAAATATTTAGAGCTTGGAATAGTTTTAGGCAACTAAAACGCTATTACACGTAAAATAAAATATGTTTTATGAACTAAGTGATCTTATTTAATTTATTTTTAAGGGTTTTACGAGAAGTTTTTATCATCAATTCAAAATTTCGGGAGGGGCTGCAGCCCCCTCAGCCCCCCCCCCTCATATACGCCCATGCTTCTGTATCCACTAGAAAGGCTTTATTAGGCATATTTTGTATTGATTTATAGACCTTTGCTTTAGAATGAGAGCCAGATTCTGTAATTTCCGCTTCTGTGTAATAGTTAGCTACTGTCGGTGTCCCTGACGCCTTAATATCACTTTTATTCGAGATGTTCGAGAGGATTTTGACAATTTTCACGAGATATATAAAAAAAATAAGTTTATTTCTTTTCTAAGCTTATCAAATGGCACTAGGGACATGAACGGAACCGCGCTAAGATGCTGCAGTTCCTGCGAGTCGGACTTTTTGAGTTCATATGCTTGCACGTACTTGTTTTATAGGTTTCTTAACATAAGAAAACGAATGACGCAATTTTTAAGGCGATATCTGCAACCGTTTTTGAGAAAAGTGAAATCAATGTTTTTTGAAGTCATTATTTTTTTGTGGGTGCTCAGAAACGCGGGATTCAATTGAAATATTTTCTAGATCTTTGAAATAAATCCCACCTAAGATGTTTAAATTTTGGGTATATTTGGAGTTAAGGAAGTACGTGAAAAAAAAAATTTATCAATAGACCTGGTTGAGGAAAGTGATGTTTTAGTAACTGGATATAAGTATTTTTATTGTTGTTTTTAAAGGTCAGTTGAAGTGTCTTTACTGTTCTTAGTAAGTAACTATGAGGTCTTCTAAGTAAAGAACTTGGACATTTCTTTCCTGTATCATCTCTTGTATTGGCCAATATTTTTGGTTGAATTAATACACCAACTCATACTACTTTTTTGGAGTGTAGAATGGTAAGGCGTTTTTGGGGGGTTTTAGGAGGGGATATTTTTGAGGAAGGGAGTGTTTCTTTGTGGGGGCAGGAACTTGGCCTCTATTTCACATTTATGTTTTTTTGGGGATCTAATTACTTTTTTCTAAGTATTAAATAGAATTTAGTGGCCGCATTCCCACTGGCTTTTGTACTTCATATAAAACCAGGGTTTTTGGATTCTGCATAAAGTTCTCCTTACTGCTTGATATTTGATACCAATAATCAACCTACATACATCTAATCACTAGACTAGAAATGTTAGAAGCTCTTCCAGATGACATTACTCTAGAGGACAAATTGATTGCTCTCTTAACTAAACTATTACACTGTAAAACACGGGAACCTTATCCCGAGGATAAAGACCACAATAGGGAAAGTGCAGAAGGCCTTCAAGAAAAATATAAGAACAAAGACGATACATTTTAGGTTTGCGATCCTAAACTTTGTAATTTAGATGGCTCAACTTTGAAAAACTTAGTATCTGCTTTGAAGTATATTATGCAGTGAACCCCTACGACTTTATTTACTACATTTAAGAAAGAATTCAAAACTGTTTTTGTTAAGATGCGTCGAAATGTTTTTTAAAACATCAAATATAGGTTCTCCTTACCATTTCATTTGATACCCCACATGATGGTTTCAGAAGGAATGATGGCATTTCGATGGAACAAAAAGTACAAAACGTCATAGGTAACACTGTTCTGTAAAAAAAAACTTTTCTCCCCTCCCTTGAACAATTTTGCCTGTTTCTCATCTTTTCAGGTGTGCTGAGTCCGAATCTGAACTCAGAAAAATTCTATCACCCTCTGATTTTGAGAGAAAAGAGGAGAAACTTGGAAAAAATGAAAAATTGTATTTGAAAATTATTGTCTTTATTATAACAGATTTTTTTTTCTTTTTCAACGGTAAAATATAATTAATTGAATCCTACATGCTATCAGGTATAACACTAGATATGACACAACTCAAAAAATATACACACATCGTCAATGAGTATTTTTTTTTATTTTGTACTCTTCCTCCTCTGTCTCCCGCTGCAGTGTCCAGCAGTAATCCGCCAGCATCTTCTTATTCCATTTGCCAGTATATCTTTTTTCCATTCTGGATATGTCTTGGTGGAATCGTTCTCCATGTTCGTCCGAAACTGCACCCAAATTTGGGGCGAAAGAGTCTTGGTGACTATGCAGGAAATTATTTTTAAGGACATATTGCATCCCAATGTTTTATATGAAGTAAGCAGTTCTTGGACTATTTTTCGGTAGTCTCTAGATTTTTCGTTTCCCAAAAACTTAGCACATACCTCTCGAAAAGCAATCCAAGCCTTTATCTCAGTAGTATTTAACTTTGCTTCAAAAGTGAGGTCCTTGGTTGAGTCTTCAAATCCCTGCCTCAAGATCAAAAATTGAAAAAACACTTTTAGCCATATTTCTTCAACCACTTGTAATATTCCCATCAATTTTTTTTCGTTCAAATATGCTACATTGCGCTCAAAATCATCGGGCTTTTGAATTTTTTTCACTATGTTTTGATATAAAAAAAAATTCGTCAAATTTGAAAAAAAAACTCACATTTTTGGATAAAAAACTAGAATTTCTCAAGAAACTGTGCGTGATAGACAGAATCTGACTTCAAATTCGTGTTCAGCACATTTGAAAACAGTAAGAAAGCATGTTTTGGTTGTTGAAGGAGGATGTAATATGACCTACCTGCGTGCCAAGTTTGGTCAAAATAGGCCAAACGGTGTGAATTTGTATAAGGAACAAACATACAGACAGACAGCTGAAAGACCTTTTTTACCTAGCCTAGTGCATTCCCCGGACCAAGGCCTACCTGTGTGCCAAGTTTGGTCAAAATCCGTCAAATGGTGTGAATTTGTGTAAGGAACAAACATGCAGACAGACAGCTGATAGACGATTTTGACTAGCTTATGACACTACCCGGATAAAGACCGACCGACATGTGTGTCAAATTTTGTCAAAATCGGTCAAACGGTGTGTATTTGTATAAGGAACAAGCAGGTAGACAGACAGCTGATAGACAATTTAACCCAGCCTATGATTCTCCCCGTATCAAGACCCATCTGTGTCCCAAGTTTGGTCAAAATCGGTCAAATGGTACGGATATGTAAGAGGAACAAACATACAGACAGAGAGCTGGTATAAGATTTTTACCGAGCCTATATGCGTCTAATTGTTTCTTAAAACATCAAATATAGGTTCTTCATACCGAGACAATTCATTTGATACCCCACATCATGGGTTTCGGACGGAATGATGGGTTTCCGAAGGAAGTACAAAACTGGCACGCCCCCACCACAGAAGCGGAGTCAAACACAACTTTTCGCGATTTTTCGATTTTTTCCTTTAATAACGTCTTCATATCTATCATGCAAAATTTAAAGTCTCTAGCATCATGGGAAGTGCCTAATAATTTTGATGAGTCAGTGAGTGAGTGAGTGAGTGAGTCCTATAAATCCCGATTTTCGATCGCTTATATCTCAGAAACTATGCGATGTAGAATTATGAAAATTTCCAGTTTTACTCACGTCTAGTAGTATAATACCTGTGTAAAATTTCATAACTTTATCTTTACCTGGTTGAAAGTTATGAGAGGGTAAAAAGGGGCTCTAAGACCGCCTGTAATATACACACAGTATGCTTAGGCCGGAACTTGGCCTGGCGCACTACCGTGCGCCTAGATTTACCGGGTTTATTTAGAAGAATTACTTTAGACTTTTTCCATATTTCGGGGAAAATACCAAATTTGAAACAATTTTTGTATAATTCATTGATACAAATTGGGAAACAATTATATACATTTTTGAATATTTCTCCTGTAATTCCATCTATACCTGGGGACTTATTTCTTTTTAAATTTTGAATAATATAACTAATTTCTGAATCGGTTAACGGTAGGTCGTCATTTGTCTGTAGGTCTGTTGATAGATTATTGCGAATTGTTTCGTGTATTTCATTATCATTTTGTAAGTTGTCTGTTTTAATGAGTGAGTCGAGTATATATTGGTATGTTTCTGTTGTATTATTTGTGTATGAATCGTCATCTTTCTTTATCGTATTAAGTGTAAATTGTTCATGTAATTTTCCATTAGCATATTTGTAAGGCCATGTCCATGGATTACAAGGACTTATACTAATGCAAAATTCTTTCCATGATTTTATTTTATTAGCTTTTATGTTTTTTTCATAGATGTGTTTTATTTCTAAATAAGCTTGTTTTCTTTTCTGTCTCAAAGATTCATTACATGTTGTTTTTTTATATATTTTCCTTAATTTCTTTGTCTCTTTTCGAAGAGTAGTTAAATTTTCATCCCACCAAGGTTTCGGATTAAACCGATATATATATATATATTTATATATATGTCTTTTCGCTCTCTCCTGGGCTCAAAAATGGTCCGATTTTGATTACATTTAGTACAAATATCTTTCGTCTAATTTGAAAGGTCCAGTTTTGTAACCAGCAGATTCCGTCCACTAGAACATGGGTTTGGAGCGATATTCGCGCGAAAAAAATCGTTACGCTTATTTCATATGTTCATATCGTTTTATAAGTTTATTGGTCTTGGCAAACGAATGAAACCATTTTTAAGGCGATATCTTTAACCTTTTTTTAGAAAAATGGAAAAATAGTTGTCCATAAAAGCTTTTGGTTAGGGTACTTAGAATCATGAGATTCAGTTGAAACAATTTCTACATTTTTGAAATTCACATGAACAAAAATGTCTATATTTTGATTACGTTTGGAGTCAAGCAAGGATTAGAATAAAATATTTTATTAATTTTGGAAACTTCGTATATTTTCCTAAATATCTCGAAACTATTTGGGCTATTAGCGCCGGGCTATCTACAGGTTGCCACCCTTTTATAATGCCAACTGCACGTGGTCGGTTATTTTATTTATACGGTTTTTTTTTATCTTTTACCCTTAGTTTCTTTATTGCTTGTATTTCTTTTTATTGGGTATGCAATAAAACAGAATACGTAAAATTAAAAACAATATTTCGGAGCTTTCCGAGCGGAATGCCGCGTGGATATTTTCTACGAACGTGGTTCATGACAGAGACGGAGGATTTAGAATTATACGCATCCGTGAAAGTTGGCTACTGCCAGTTTCCTGTGCTTTTAATGGCCAATCTAAACCATTTCTTCCAGATGCTGTGGACATTTTTCACCAAATGCTAATAAAAAAAAAAAAAAAAAAAAAAAAAAAATTCTATTCTAAGCTTTCTAAATGTCAATACGAATAAGTACGGAACCGCGCTAAGTTGACGCAGTTCCTGCGAGTCGGACCTTTTTTTTATTGAATAAGAAAGAATTACTCTAAAACAGTACAGGATAACTAAATTGTCGTTATGCCATCGTAAAATAGACAAAATTTCCTTTAAGAAAACAAAATTTCCTTTAAGAAAACAAAATTTCCTTTAAGATTTAATTCACTAAACCCATTGATAGAAGATACTTTAAGTAGGGAGGTGGGGTGTTCTCAGCTCCCCATGACTTAATTAGCTTTATATTTTCAATTTAAAGATTTTCTATCCTTTTCCCCTCCTTGGTACCTTTCTAAATAGTAGTTGTGTTCACATTGAGGTTGCATTCGCATCAGAAACAACCTTATTTGTTTGTTTTTCGGGTTTTATTGACTCGGGGTGCTCACAACACCCCACCTCCCGCCTTGCGTTACAAAAATTAAAAAATAATTTTTTTTTCGGCCACCAAGAAAGAATGAAGAGGAATTTGAAAATGTGTGATTGATAGAGATGAAGAAAAAGAAGATATTTTTGATAAATAATTGCATGAAACATAAAGTAAACAGTCAGATGAAGAATCACTATAACAGGCTGACATGGGTGTATAGGCTGACAGGGCGGGCCTGAGGGGGCTGCAGCCCCCCCCCCCGAAATTTTTATTTGATCGGTAAAAATTTCATAAAACCCTTAAAAATAAATTAAATAAGATCATTTAGTTCATAAAACATATTCTATTTTGGGTGTAATAGCGTTTAAGTTGGCTAAAACCATTTTAAATTTTAAATTTTTCATATTCCATGCTCCGGAAATGGCCTCAGCCCCCCCCCCGAAATTTTCCCAGCCCCTCCCGAAATTATTTCCTATGGACGCCCATGTATACCTATATACTATATGCATACAATACACTCATGCCTATTTAAGCATTCATACATCAAAAATAAAAATAAGTGAATATAATATAAAATAAATGGGTACATTAAAATAGAGAATATATAAAAAATAACAATAAAAATGATTCCATTGTCTCTGATTAACTAATATATATGTGTGTATATATATATATATATATATATATATATATAATAATAATAAAATACAAGTACAAAAAAAAAGAAACAAAAAGAAGGGAAAAAAGGAATAAAAAAAGAAAAAGAAAAGGGGATTACAAAGAATATACACATATATGTAGTTACATAAAAAAAAGAAAAGAAATGTAAATCGGGGGTATTTTAATATTAATGTGTTACATATATTTTGTTACAGATGATCAATCTCTTAAAATTTCTCTATTTTTTACAAAATTTAATTCTTCCATAACAAAATTTAAAATCTTAGTTTGGATGAATTTCAAACATCTAGAAAATATTTCAAGTGACTCCTATGATTTTAAGTATCCAAATGGAAAATAATTACAAAAATTAGTTTTATCTAACTTACTTGAAATAGTATAAATAGATCACCTTGGACGGTTTCATTCGTTTTTCTACGTTAAAGAAACTAAAAATGGCGTACCTGGAAGATTACAAACGAAAAACCTTAAGCACGACTATTTTTCGCGCGATCACCGTCATTAACGTGATCAGTGGGTTCTGGAATGTTCTATTCGGCACATCCGGATTGCAAAATAAGGTCAATCTCATAAGGAAGTTTCCTTACCATGGAGGTTGGGAGGAATCGTGCTAAAAGCGAAATCGAGACAGTGCATTTTATCCTTGAATTTACAAAGTCTGAACAGACATAATGGAAGGATCGAACAGGAGATATCTATAGAATGAAATATGATGTACAACGCAAGCAGACACGGTCGGAGAGATTGAAAAAAAAAAAAAAAAAAAAAAAAAAAAAAAAAAAAACCTAGTGTATGAAGAATGAAGAGAAATCGGCAGGAACGACCAGATAAAGAATATGCATGGTTTCCTTCGGCAGCTAAATCATCGGTGACTATTATCTTTTCATCCTTGTCTTTTCAACCGTTAAAAATCAAAGGAAAATATCCAGTCCATTATTTTTTTTCATTGATTTACTGTTGTGGATTTTGTTATTGCCTGGTTAAAATTAAAAAAGAATTAACAGACGAGAAGAAGTCGTCCTGTGCCGGCTGAGGATAGGCCATTCACGACTGACTCACTCTTACCTAATGACTAGACAGGACAGACCAACATGTAAGTATTGTAATGCAACTCTCACCATTAAACACATCCTCACAGACTGTAGACTGAGACAAAATGATATTCTTCCACACAACATGCACGAACTACTTACAGATGCCAGTCACTACATAGGACAATTATTGGAATATCTTAAAAGAGAAAACATTTATGACTTAATCTGAACCCCATTTATGTAATTACTCTATTCAATTTTTTACTATTTTATTTTATTTTTTTCTTTATTTTAATTCTCTATTTACTTATTTTTTAGTTACTATTATTATAATCCCCCCACGCATAAAATAAATATAACTAAAACTGTGTGAGAACATGCAGAAAATGTGAAGTTACATTTTACAGGCCGATGGTAACCTTTGACGTTCTTCGTCCTTAAACCCCATTCATACATACATACATTTTACAAATGCCAAGAACCATGTCCACTATGTACATTTATATGTACTAACTTGTCCTATCTATTATGTTAAAGCTGTTAAGTCGCCATAGTTGGGAGCTAACTAAAATAAATAAATAAATTTAAAAAAAAAAATAAAAAAAATGATTTATATTATTTATATGTGATTGTCGTATCTTTGTTATATTAATAAAGACATATAGTACATTTCACTACTTTTTAAAATGTAGTAATTTAACAAAACAAAAAGACTGGAAAAAAAATTAATTTCGTTTAGGGCCTTCTGCTCAAATTCAGGAACATAAAGATGCTTTAGGGCTACCCGACAAACCTATGCACTGTAAGGGTAGAAACACACATACAGCGGGGCAGAGCGCAGCGTAGTGCACCGCAGCGTTTTGGAGTGCAAAGATCAATCCCATGCAATCCAATGTCACCGTGCACACAAAGAGCGGAGCGCAGCGCACCGCAGCGTTTTGGAGCGCAAGGATCAATCCCATGCAATCCAATGTGGCTGTGCACACAAAGAGCGGAGCGCAGCGCAGCGCACCACAGCGCAACTGTGGGACGAATGACCAATCTAGGTGGAAAAAATTCATGTTCGAAATAGATGAAACTGTTGTATTTAGTGTAAAGGGAAGTAGTTCTTGGTACCGTATTCGAGGTTATTTTGATTTTAGCAGGCGAATTCCAAAGTAAACATAACGCTGTAAATAGTATTTGATTCGACGGGTTACATTTGGTTTAAACTATTCAATCTTTCAATTGAGCTCCGTACATCATCATACTGATATTTTTTTTCATTTTTAGTTTTTTATTAGTGAATTTATACTACTGTTATTCAAGCAAGTGATTCTCCAAATAATTAGTTCATAATTTGACGCATTATTATAATTTTTTTTTTTTTTTCTTGCATGCTTTAATAGAAGGCATTTTTAAAACTTAAAAGGACTTTTACTAAAAAGTACCTCAAAGTACCTCTGTGAAATTTATAGTACAGGTTACTTAGAAGGTATATGAGAGAAAATTGAAACATTTAGCTGCTTTCGTCTGCTTATGTGTTTTGTGGAAAATAAATTCCATTTCCGCGTAGGAAGCTATTTAGTATTTGGTGAAATTGTAAGGATGTAGATTCAATATATATTGCCATATTTGGAAACGTTTGAGATAGTAAATATTATTCCAACGTTTTCAGCTAGATTAAAGACTCATTTAAAATAAAAAATTGCGAAAATGAAAATGAAATGGCACGAGGCTGGAAGATATCCGGACAGATTTATAATTGAAAATAATCATTGGCTAAAAAAATAATAATTTTGCCATCTACTTGTCTGTCGCTTTCGGTCGCTCTATTGAACGATTCGATGACTGCTGTGCCCGAGGAAAGTTAAATAAAGTTAAAGTTATTATAAAGTCACACAGTACGAAAGAATTAGCATTCGCCATAGAAGAATCTGTTAGGGATTCGATGCTAAATCTTATCAGAGAAATAGTTCAATCTCCCTCAGAATTTGCAACTGAAATGAAAATAATGATTAAGTGAAACTAATCCTATGTGTCTTTTCTCTAATAAAGAGGCCCTTGCTTTGATGGTAGACTACAAATTAACAAAGCATACTTATATAAAAGCTCAAAAGCTAGCTCTAAGGCCATTGTATTTACCAATCATCCGCCCTTCCCCCCAAGAATCCAAACCCAAGGGTAATTGTCATCCTTCATCGTGTGATATGCCCGTTACTGAAACATTCGAAACCATAAACGTTCAGAGTATTGTAAGCCTCACAACTCAGAGACTTGTTTCAGCTAAAAAATAAATTATTCAAAACCTTGTAGAGCTACGCAGATATCTATGAACGATCTTCCTCTGTTGTCTTCAATTAAAAAAAATTGCTTCGGAACAATTTTTTATAGAACATTTAGTAAGGTTTCGAATAGTCGCCTTACACTTACCACTATTTTTCAACCGTTTTACGAAGAGATACAAAACTTATTATGCCTATTAAAAACAATTTCTTACTCCAGAAGTTCCTTAACTCCAAATGTAACCCAACTTTAAATATCTTAGTTTAGATGAAATTAAAGCATGTAGAAAATATCTCAATTTATATACATACATATATATATATATATATATATATATATATATATATATATATATATATATACATATATATAAATTTGAACCACCATTATGTTTTAGTTCTATAGGTTTTGAAACGTAAAACTTTCTAGTTGCCATTTCAATAGTGTCATGAGGTCAACCTTATGAGCGGTGTTTCTCCCCATAGGGGGAGGGAGGAACCGCTCTTAAGGAATATTATAAATTTGGTACATTGCCTTTACTTGCCTGGATCAGGTCAGTTGAGTGTTTTTGTTTCAAGTCTATTGTTTAACAACAACAAAGATGTAGCTGCTGACTTGTTAATATGTGTATTTATTACGCATTGATTGCAAAACGCCTTCAAACTTGTTATAAGTTCATCTTAAGTGGTTATTGTTTATACAAATCTATTTGCCGTGTCCATTTAAGCAATACAGAATTTTTTCCTCCTAGATTGCTCATTCGTCCCACTGTGCAGCGTTTTGGAGCGCAAGCATCAATCCAATGGAATCCAATGTGGCCGTGCACACAAAGAGCGGAGCGCAGTGCAGCGCACCACAGCGTTTTGGAGCGCAAGGATCAATCCCATGCAATCCAATGTGGCCGTACACACAATGAGCGGAGCGCAGCGCAGCGCACCACCGCGTTTTGGAGCGCAGGGATCAATCCCATGCAATGCAATGTGGCCGTGCACACAAAGAGCGGAGCGTGGGGCAGTGCAGCGCACCACAGCGTTTTGGAGCGCAAGGATCAATCCCATGCAATCCAATGTGGCCGTGCACACAATGAGCGCAGCGCAGTGCAGCGCACCACAGCGTTTTGGAGCGCAAGGATCAATCCCATGCAATCCAATGTGGCCGTGCACACAAAGAGCGGAGCGCAGCGCAGCGCACCACCGCGTTTTGGAGCGCAAAGATCAATCCCATGCAATCCAATGTGGCCGTGCACACGAAGAGCGGAGCGCTGCGTTTACCTCGGACCAATCTCCTTTGTTTTTTTCGAGCGTTTGGGAGCGCTCGATCCCACAGTAATGTTGGACATTAGGGCAAAATAAACCTTTTTGGACAAAGTAAACCTTAATTTTGGATTTTCATTGTATTGTTAGTAACAAATAAACCCTTTTCACCTAAGCAGATTGAGTTTTGGCCATATTATTGCATTGTTTTTTACATAAAACCAATGCAATATGTGCATTAGTATTATATATGCCTTCATATAACCTGGTTACAATTGCTATGTCGAAAAGAACCTTGGCTTATTAAATTGGTCACGTTTATGTTTGTCTCTTATTTCTTTTTATAAATTATACTTGCTTCCAGTACACATTTAGGGTATTATAATAAACATAAAAAGGTTTTTAAAAATTCACCTAATTTGTTCATATCGAGCAGAAAATAACGCTATCTAATTGAATTCGCAAACCGCCGCTATTTGCACGGAAAAATACCATTTTACACTATTTTAGGAGTATATTGTCTCATTTAATATGTCGTCAGATCTTGCCTAAAGTTTCCTATTCATTAGATATTTTATTTTTAGTGCTAATATCTAAAAATGGATTTCACTTGAAAAAAAAAACACATTCAAATCTCATTACGCTCGTTATAAATAATAATAAAAAACGTTTTTCATTTTACAAATATTATATATTCTTCCAACTTTAAAGTCTCGTTATTATTCTAAATAAATCGTTTTGTTTTTTTTAATTTTTACTACTGTATATATGTGTGTATATATATATATATATATATATATATATACACACGTACATCCACTGTACATCAACTGATGATGTAGTTGATTAGAGTACTGGATGGCTTTAAAATGATACCAGAAGCAATACTCTAGGATGTCCGGCCAACCCTGTCACTCGTCATGAGTCAGTCTGCTCCAGTGACTGTGTGTGTGTAGTGCTGTGTGTAAAATGGATGGCTTGACAGCCGGTGTTCATGAATGATGTGCTATACAGCAAATAAAGCATAAAAACTATTTTAACAGAGGAGTATTTGACAAACATTGGGACGAAATTGTATCAGCACTGCAGGCTATTAGTGTGATATTAGTAGTAGGGTAAATGACCCGATCGTTGACACTACTCCTTAAGTTGACACACAATTAGATTCAAGAGAATTCAATAAGTTTGCATCCAAATGAAAGAACAGTTACTGAAGAATAATGTTGACTGACCCGATCAACTCCGTTAATAACATCGGCCGCCATTTTAGTATGAAAAATCCTCGAGTCAACTCCTGCTGCTCTCTTCACTTAGTGAATTTGATAAAAGATTAAGAATATTTCTTAAGTATTTTTTTTTTGTAATGCGTGCATTAAATTCTATTTTTGTGATCTCTATGAACTCTATCATACTTAAATTATGGACTGTAAAAGGTTTGACTCAAGTTAAATAAAAAAAAATCTTGAGATTATGGTAGTGTCAACATTGGGAACACAATAAACAACCAGGGCTCCTTTTCTTGACACTAATGTCAACTTTAGCAAAACGGTTGTCAGTGATGCATAATAAAACATTTTAGTTGAGATTGTAGTTAGAAATTCAAGTATCCTGATTTTATTAATTTCTTATGGCTGGAACCTTAAGTTGACAACATGTTTTCCTCATTTTTAGCGCTAATTTTTTCCTCCCTATGGGGGGAACCCTTATAAGCTGGGTTCCCTGATCTCATGACGCAATCCAGAAGTGCCGACAAGAAAATTTTGCGTTTCAAAACCCCTAGAGACCGAAAATGATGGTGGTTCAAATTTGTATATATATATACATATATTTGTCTGTTCACTCTCTAGGTAGAAGACGAAAGGTCCGATTTTGATGAAATTTGGTACAAAAATCCGTCGTCCAATTTGAAAGGTAAAGTTCGTTAACCAGCAAAATCCGTCCACTGGAAGATGGCGTTTGGGGCGAAATTCGCGCAAAAAAATCGTAACGCTTACGTTTTTGAGTTCATAAGCTTTTAAGCACTCGTTTTATAGGCTTCTTGGGCTAGGAAAACGAATGAAACCATTTTCAAGGGGATAGCTTTAACCGTTTTCGAGAAAATTGGAAAAATAGTTTTTGAATACCGTTTTTGGTTTGGGTACTTAGAATCATGGGATTCAGTTGAAACATTTTCTGCATGTTCTACTGTCATTACAACTAATATGTTGAAATTTGTGCTTCGTTTGGAGTTAATGGAGGGTTTGAATAAAATATTTTATTAACAGACATAAATAAAGTCCGACTCGCAGGAACTGCGTCATCTTAGCGCGGTTACGTACATCTCGAAGAAATGGAATAGATTAGCATCACAAATCACAGGAAACTGACAGTAGCCAACTTACACAGAAGCGGATAATTCTTAATCTGTATAAGTCAATACAATTATGTACTGAGAACGTACTTACTCTTTGACTACTGCTGAGAAGGCTCTATTCTAAACAACCAAAAATTCGTTGTCATTTAAAGTATCTTGTTTTACTAGCAAATTCGTTTTACTGTTGTAATTAACTGTAAATATGTGCTTCATGGCGAATAAAATTCCACTCTGTCGTGGGTTAAATCTTTCTTCAAAATAAGAAATAACGATAACTTCAGTTGGAGGCTATGAGGAAGGTTATATAGATAGGAGAATTCAAAACAAATTACGTCATCTTGATTAGCCACAGCCATCTTGATTACCACAGGCACTTCAAACTTATTATTACCAATATCTTTCACCGTTTCTTAGCTTATTTTACTACTATGCTAATTTTACTGATAAATGCAATTAAAAACAAGAAACAACCAATTAAAAAGTGAGATAAACAAAGAGAAAAACCCTTTCAAAACAACAAAACAAACACTTTTTAAGTTTTAAGCGCTTATATCTCTGATTGACGGTGCCCCATCGAATATTTCTTTAGAACCTTTTTTGTAGAGAATTTGGTAAGCATTAAATGGTCACCTTCAACTTAGCACGATTTCCCAACCGTTATCGAGATATTTACGAATAATATATGAAGATCAACTTACTGTATGATGATACTTCCTTAACTCCAAATATAACCAAAATTTAAACATCTTAGTTGGGATTAATTTCCAAGTTGTAGAAAATATTTCAATTGAATCCCGTGATTCTAAGTACTCACAAAAATATAATGACTTACAAAAACATTGATTCCACTTTTCTCAGGAACGGTTACAGATATCGCCTTATAAATGATTTCATTCGTTTTCTTATGTTAAGAAACCTATAAAACAAGTACATGCAAGCATATAAACTCAAAAACGTAAGCGTTACGATTTGTTTTGCGCGAATTTCGCCCCAAACACTATCTTCTAGTGGGTGGATTCTGCTGGTTAACGAACTTGACCTTTCAAATTAGACGACAGATTTTTCTACCAAATTTCGTTAAAATCGGACCATTTTTGTGCTTGCTAGAGCGTGAACAGTCAAGCATGTATATAGATATATACATATATATATATATATATATATATATATATATATATATATATATATATGTATACAAATTTGGGCCACCTATATTTTCGTGATCTATAGGGTCTGAAACGTGAAAGTTTCTAGTCGCCACTTCCGGATTGCGTCGTGAGGTCAACCTCATAAGCGGGTTCTCCCTATGGAGATAGGGAGTAACCGCGCTAAAAGTTTTGGTAACTTTGTATACTTTCCTTAATATCTCGAAAAATGTTGAGAATCTTGGTAAACGGAAGAATGCCATTAGAAAGCTTACTAAATGCTCTACAAAAAAGGTACTGATGAAAGTTTTGATTAGACGATGTCAATCGGAGAAATAAGTGCTTAAAACTTTAAAGTAATTGATTTCGCTTATTCGAACTGTTCTTTTTGTCGGTTTTTTAACTGCTTATAGTTGGATAATGTATTTGATAATAAATCAGGTTAAGAAAAATAAGAAAAACAATTTAATCTTAGAGATATGGATTTCCAAGATATAGCTTTTCAAATGCCTAGCGGGGTCCTTCCTAGGGCGGGGACCCATCCAGGTAAGATCGTAAATAAGACCTTTCTTGAAAGTAAAGATGGAACTGCCAACTTTGGTCCTCCTCTGCCTCCCGGCACTTTCATTGCTGACGAAGGCTACCAATGAGTAGCCAAAACGTCCTAAATATAGATTTTTTAGCAAAAATCGTATTGAGGTTTCTTTTGCCGAATCCCAACCATTCCATCTTTACTTATCACCTCGACGGCTAACTATCTAATCTTCATGTGGACCCAAAATAATAACAGCTTCTATTTTAATCATTTTAAATGAGTCTAGAGATAAGAACGGAACCGCGCTAAGATGATGCAGTTCCTGCGAGTCGGACTTTTTTTGACATTCTGTTCCTAATGTTGACAGACAACTTTTTATAATAGTTTTCTGCAGTTTGAAATGGTCACACAACTTCTTTATCTATTTGTGGTACAATGGTTAGTAGTGGCGGTACCTCCAAATGCTTCTCACATCATCCAATCTATGGATGTATAAGATTTCCGAACATTTAAAGAAGGTTGGAAGCTAAAAGTTCATGAATGCAGCGTCAACCATATGGCAAGTCCTGCATTAAAAAAAACACAGCCGAAATTCGCCAAGAAAGAAAGAGCCAAGCCTAGATTGAACAAAAAAGAAAAAAAAAATCCCTTACAAGAAATAACTTTTAAATACTTCTCGTCTGAAAAATAAAGTGAGAAACTCCATGACTGAGGAAGATGGTGACTCCACCAATCACCCTGAAGAAGGAAGAACGTCAATAACATGAGCTTTGTAGAATCAACGTGTGTAAGTAAACCATCATCAATGTCAACAATTGAGGCAAGTCAGGTAGATAAAACCACAAATAACGAATATGAGAAGAATGCAGATCAAATTTTACACAAAAAGTTAAAGAAGAGCGATTGTTCAAAAATGACCAAGGGATGAAAGATGAAAATGGCTGTAATAAGCAAGTTATAAACAAAGTCAACATTATAAGAGTAGGTGATTATTGTATAGTTCAAGTTGAAGGAAAAACAGCACGGGAAATATGTTTTCCTGGAGGTGGATTTCCGCCAATGCAGTTGTCCCTTGTTGCTCGCAATAGAAAAAAACTGTTTTTTTCCGCTGATGGCATGATTTTCGAATATCTACAAGCCAAATTACTTGTAAACTTACCAATCCTCTAGTATTTGGATAAAATACAATATTTTCCAGAACCACCGACTCTACATGGAAAAATTCGGAGGAATATTGTTATTCTTCCTAGTAATGATTTTCAGTTAAAAATAATTGTTGTAACTCTAACTAGTTGTTGGTTTTTCGAAAAGGATCTCTTTAGAATTCATTACATTTTTCATTGTTCCAGCTGTTTTCAATCCAATTTGGTTGTTTGTTTAAAGAATAAAGTTGTGTTTTTTTTTTTTCATTTTCCCTCACTGTCATCCTTAGGAACAGAAAAGTCAAACTTAGGCACCGACCTACTGCAGACGTGACAACATTAGGACCAGAGTAAGACAGCCTTTATTGATTTATTTTACTTGAAATACTTAATGTATCTAAAATTGGTTTATGTGAATTTCATAGAGAATGAGCTGACGAAAAATTTGATATATTCAAAATTTATTATCTTCAAAAACTAAGCGTAGAATTATTTTAAGTAAAATAACCCTTCCTTAAAGTGTCAACTATTGGGTCATTTACCCTAGTGTATTTAAAAATTGACGACATTTGGAAAACTTAGAATAGAAATGAACATTTTTTATTTTTTAGTATTTCGTGGAAAATGTTATGAGCATCTCTAATAAATGGGATAGATTAGGCGTAAAAAAAAACACAGAAAACTGACAGTAGCCAATGTACACATAATCGGATGATTCTCCGTCTCTGTCATTCTTGGGGAAGGCTGTGTAATGTTAGAGTTAAAAGAATTTTATTGCCCAAAAATATAAATAAATAAAATAAATTTTACAATCAAATTAATATGAATTACTTGATTTAACATAAAACGATCACTATATGTAGAACATTTTGCCGCAGGAAATAACCAGATAAATGCAGTGTCCACAGAGATACATTGAAACAACTTATGTTAATTCGACTTATATTGTTGTTCACATGAACGATGCTTGACTTATTCTCGGTAAGTTGAATTAACAGATAAAACACGCTATTTTACGAGATGCCACGAAACCCACAACTTTATAAGTCGGAAAATATCAAGGCTGTGAGTTAGGGACTTGGTTACACTACCAATGGGTCTTAGGAGATTATCATAGTGCACTTAACTCATTTTGCCAATCTTTCGACTTACCAATTTATTCCCTGTGGCCAACGCAAAATATAGGTTATAACATATATTTGATGTTTCTTAAAACATCAAATATAGGTTATTCATACCGAGACGATTCATTTTATACCCCACATGATGGTTTTTGGACGGAATGATGGGCTTCCGAAGGAACAACAAGTACGAAACCCAAGTACGAAATTGGGAATCGAACCCACGATCTTCGGCACGGAGTGTTAAGTACTCACGCCTTAACCCTCGCAGCCATCAGGTCTCCATGTAGAATTATGAAAATTTCCAGTTTTACTCATATCTAGTAGTATAATACCTGTGTAAAATTTCATAACTTTATCTTTACCTGGTTGAAAGTTATGAGAGGGTAAAAATCGGCTCTATGCCTTAGTATGCTTAGGCCGGACCTTGGCCTGGCGCACTACCGTGCGCCTTGATATGAGCTTTCAGAACAGAAATTGTTAGACTTGTTATCATGCCTGGTATAAAAATGCAATGGAAAAACGCTGAGGCATAGCATAATATTTTTTTATTTAAATTGTAAACTTTTCTTATTTTTTTTTGTCTCCTTAATTGTACTGTCAAACTCGTTTTATTGCTAAAAAAAACTGCGTTTTTATTTAAGAAAGTGCTAAACATGATCGATATAAGGACACCAGTACTTTATCATAGTTTTCTCCAGTAAAGATAGAAATTTTCATGACTTCCCCTTAGAACAATTTCTGAAACGCTTGAGAACACCTACAAGTGCGGTGACTCCAAACTTTCTCGGAAGTTTCAAGTTCTGACAGAGCGCTTGTGTTTGCCGTTAGGTTTGAAACCATGGAGCCGTCACTATAAATCGAGTTAGCATCTTAGATCCTGAAGCTCATACATTATATTGATCTCGGCAGGAATAGTATATCTCTTTAACAGAAGTTTGTCTATGAAGGATATAACGTATTATTTATATAACTAGCTGACCCGGCGAACTTCGTACCGCCTAACAGTCGATTCATTAATATATTTTTTTTTTCTTTTAATACTTATTCTGCTATTTGGGACACCGGATCAGCTAGTAAGATAAAAAAAAAGAAAGAAAAAACTTAATAAGTCAACAATTACATTTTGTAAAAAATAAAAATTATAAAACACTTAAAACTCTTTTAAAAATCACGTGTCTGTCTGTTTTTCTGTTTGTCTGTTTGTTTGTTACTTATACAAATCTACACCGTTTGACCGATTTTGACCAAACTTGGAATAATGGTAGTTCTTAATACGAGAAATCTCCTAGGGTAGGTCAAAAAAATCTACCAGCTGTCTGTCTGTATGTTTGTCCCTTATACAAATCCACACCGCTCGTCCGATTTTGACTAAACTCGGTACACATGTAGATCTTAATCTGGGGAGTGTCGTAGGCTAAGTCAAAAACGTCTTATAGCTGTCTGTCTGTATGTTTGTCCCTTATACAAATCCACACCGTTCGTCCGATTTCGACTAAACTCGGTACACATGTAGATCTTAATCTGGGGAGTGTCGAAGGCTAAGTCAAAAACGTCTACCAGCTGTCTGTCTGTATGTTTTTCCCTTATACAAATCCACACCGTTAGACCAATTTTTACGAAACTTGGTATACATGTATGTCTTGATACGGGGGTGTTATAGGTTAGGTCAAAGTCGTCTAGGACTCACAGTTGGGAGGCCACGGGTTCATAACAGTTACAGATTCGTGTTATTAGATTTTAATAATACTTATTTGGTTTCTAATTTATTTAGGCTTTTCTATATGCAGAAAGTAGGTGTAGCATGGCACGCCGGGAACGGCTAGTAGTCACTAAAAATCACAATGAAAATTAAAATATCATATTTCTTATTATGATACCTACTAATTATATTTCATTTTATTTTTACTTATTCTAAATTAAGTTTCATTTTTATTGTAGTACTTTATGGTACACGATATTTTTTGTAATACCTGATGCGTAAACAAACAGAGCAGATGGTTTTCCAAAACGGGGACAGGCAACATACAATTGACCATGCGAGAAACATGGGTTTTCTAGATTAATACCACAAACACTTAATGACTGCCCTGGGATTTGTTTATAGTCAAACTGAGCACATAGGTCCCATAGCAACACAGCTGCAGGCACTGTAATGAATTCACAGCAGCTCGATTCAAAGTAGCACCATTATGAGTCGAATGTCGCGCTTCACGGGTCTGTCTTAACCGAATTCTTTCACGTTCTTTGCGATCTTCACATTCCTGGGCAGTGCGATTAGATTGATAATTAATTTGATTCTTTGCATTTCGGGTTCTTCTGCCTAAATTTGTCCGCCGCCTTATAGGAGGCATATTTAGTAAGTTACAAACACACAACACTTTAGTAATTTTATAGAAATTTGTGACTTTTAGATTTAGTAATATCTTAGATGCACAGCAAAGAGATGTATACATTTCAAGTGACATTTTACATTTTACAAAAGACAATTTGTTTTTGAGTAATGTTACCATCGTATAAATATTGACAAATATTGAAATTGATATTTATACGATACTAATGTCACTCAATTGTTTTTTCTTCCCAGAACTCCTCCACTAACACATAAACTTTATGGTATGGTATTAAAGTTCTAATTGACCTTTAAGTATTATTACGAAGCTTTTGTATGGCAATATAGAAAAGTGGAGTCTTTTTTACTTCGTTAATGCAAATATAAATGAATTTAAATTGCATTATTAGGTAACATGTGATTCTAATGTCACCTAGTGATTACATGTTTTTTCTTATTACACAAATAACTAAATACGTTAACTGTTAAAAATATTATAATTGAGAACATATGTTTTTATTGAAAAATGAATCTCCGTTAACGAAGTAAATAATAACCGAAAAATGTCGTTTTTAGACTTTTTCGGGTAATTTTTCTCTCCGTAAGAACCATCCTCGTACTTCAAGGAACATTATAAAAAAAGAATTAGCGAAATCGCTAATTCTCGCTGTTCTCGAGATTTGCGCTTACCAACACATTTAGCGATTCATTTTTATATAATAGATAACACATTTTGGAGGTCCGGTGGCTGTGAGTGTTAAGGCCGCCCCTGAGGATATATAACACTAGTGTAGTAATTCTTTAAATTTTAACGTCTTTTATTATTAATTAAGATTTTAGGACGGGTTATCTATATGTTACCACCCTTTTCTAGCCAGGATAAGGCTGATGCTTTTTCTTTTTGCTAAAGAAAAGCCACCACCCCATAGTGGGAATCGAACCCACGACCCTTGGCACGGAGTCTTAAATGCACAAACTTTAACACTCACAACCACTGGGTGTTCATTGAGGAAATTAATTTCTTGATCATTATCAGTAAGAAACATAAGATGCTTAGCTCTTATCTGATCATAAGCAGAGCAATAAATAATTAAATGATAATTATTTAAATTTTAACGTCCATTACTATTAACTAAGAATTTTGGGACGGGTTATCAATAGGTTACCACCCTTTTCTATCAGGCTGTACCGTATGAAATGTCAGATTTGTTTACTTTGCGATTTAATCGTTTCCCATTTTTATTTCATTATTTGCAAACATCTTTGTTATTCATGTAGAATTAAAGCTCTTTTATTCCTATGATTTAATCAGGAACTTGCGTACTGTGTTGTAAGAACGATCCTCTGAGAAAAAAATAAAACTTAAATTAAGGCTTCAATGGAAATTCGTATTATTTTTCGTTATGAATTTAAGCTCGGTCATAGCGCTGCTGAGGTGTGTATGAACATTAACGCGGAGTTTGGGGAGGGAACGGTGAATGAACGAACTGTTTACCAGTCCAGTCAACGAACAGTTATAGATGGAAATTTTGGGAACACAAACAGTTTTAATGTTTATCGTGATATCTGGCGACAACTGACCAATGAACCTTTCAATTTCTCACCATTTCCAGTCAATGTATAGTCCATAATATGCTCCATTATGTAAATATAGTGAGTACATACGTCCAGTACTCACTCTATATATGATATAGCACAAAATATATAATTTTGGGCCTATTGACCAGTTATTCAAACTCAATTAGATAAGATCTTGTCCATGTTTTTGCTAAGACCATGTGACTACGAATATAACGTCTGAAAGAAAATACATAAAATAGTAAAGTTATAAATATTCTTGAAGAGAATGTAGTGCTCTACAACCCTATAAACGGCTTTTATTTTTTTGGTTCATCGTTGAAGAGAAATCCGGTCGAGAATATAAAAATGTGTGTTTTTTCGCAAAATGAAAAACATTCAAGAGCGGATATTTCTAAAACTAAAGATATCTCGAAAAACTTTATAGATTAGAACTTGTAGGAAATTGAATCAGCTTTCATTTGTTATAGAATGCTCATGTCGCTCGGACCCACGGTTTCCGAGATATAAGTGAAACCCCGAAAAATGGGGCCTTCTAAAACCCCCCTCCCACCGGCACAAAGGCTACGGGTGAGGACTTTTGATACATTGACCTCCTAACTAGCCGAAACAAAATTATGAAGTCAAAAATTGTGTTCCAAACATTTCAATCTATAAATCTTAGTAACCTGGACTATTAGCCGCTAAATTTCAGACTTCACGATGAACACTGAAATTATTTTTACGTTTGAAGGAAAATACATAAAATAGCAAAGGAACATATATTATTGAAGGGAATGCAATACTCTACAACCCTATAATCGTTATTTATTTTTTGGGTTCATCGTTGAAGAGTTATTCCGTCAAAAAGGGGAAAAAATATGCGGCAAAAGTGTTTTTCCCCAAAATGACCGACTTTCAAGAGTGGATATTTCGAAACCCAAAGATATCTCGAAAAACTTTATAGAATAGAACTTGTAGGAAATTTAATCAGCTTTCATTTGTTATAGAATAGTCATGTCGCTAGGACGCAAAGTTTCCGAGATATAAGGGAAAACCCGACAAATGGGACCTTCTAAACCCCCCCTCCCCCCCGGCACAAAGGCTACGGGCGAGGACTTTTGATTTGCTCACCTCCTATCCAGCCCAAACAAAGTTACGAAGTCAAAAATTGTGTTTCAAAAATTTCCACCTATAGCTGTTTTTAAGAATTCGTTGACTGGACTGTACCGGTGGTTTTCCAGGCTTCGAAGTGGAAATTTTGACCTTGACAACGAGGAGCAGAAAGGCCAGAAACCATGCTTGACAATGACCACCTGAAAGAAAGGGTTGAAGCTTGTCCCTCAAAAAGCACTAGGGAATATGCCAAAGAACTAGGAGCCACGAAAGTTTCAAGACATTTGAAGGAAATCGGCAAGTCCAAAACTGACATTTCATACGGTACAGCCTGATAGCTAGGGGATTCAATGATTGATGTTCTCTAGAACATTTAAACAATATAAAGAAAATTTCTTCTGTGGGTCGTTTGCGTATGTTGGGTTTTTGATGTTAAATTTTATTGCGTAGCTACTGCAACTTCATAGTTGAAATATTGTTTTGCATATGGAGAACGGTAGGTTAATACTAAGAAATTCCTGGGTAGTACCTGGTTTTATGGATATTCTATTGTACAAAGAGCTGTAATTATAAATATGATTAAAAGAAAATTTTGTTCATTTCAGTTGAAAAAAGTCGTAAATTGTGGGGTTTTTATAGAACGTGGTGTAATTCCAAATAATTGGAGGTAGTTCCAAATAATTAATCTTCTCACCACCACTATAAAAAAGGTAGGATAGGACCCTTATGGACTTACCTTCATAAGTAGATAGCTATATTATGAAAGGAAAAACAAAAGTAAAAAAATATAGAAACTAAATTTTAAGCATTTTTTTTTTTAAATTTGTCAAAAATGAGATAAGAGGAACTGCCTGCTTATTGCAACACGCCCTTCAATTGTAAATGCTGAAATTGGCCGGTGAAGATGAAAACTGTTTATATTCCGAGAGAAGGATCGGAGTGAACTAGGACGGAGGTTCATCCATCACTTCTAGATATTTTGATGGCATATTATAATTAATCTTTAATTAATGTTGTGTCGCAGGAGATAAGTTACCACGCTTCTCCCCTTGCTCCTTCCGATACAGGAGAAACTAAACTCACTATCTAATATATCACAAATTACTTCATGAATATTTCAACCAAATATATATTATTAAAAGTCCGTCACGCAGGAGCTGCATAACTAAGCACTTTCCTCAGAATTGGGTAAAGTCGAGTGCATTCCTGAATAATTTGCTTAAAATAACCTGTATAGATAAATAAAAAAAAAAAAAAAAAAAAAAAATTGTCCTGGCCTTTTGCTTTTATGAGCAGCTGTTTCAATTTTTAATTTTGTAATTAATTTCCTTCCAGAGTTTTGTGTATGCGTGGTACAACCCTTCGTAATAAATACACAAAGCTTCACATATTCATCTATTGATCTTGATGAGTTTCGCGAACCTACGTGCGAGAATTCAATTCAAACATAGAACAAAGTAACACGCCCCCCCCCCACTTCAAATTGACCGATTTAGTTCGTTTTCACAACACTTCTTTATTTTTAGATGGACAGGGCGTATACAGAGTGTCGTAACAATACAACAGAAATTACGACCGGTATAAGGAAATTAGTAATTTCTGTCCGGAGTAAACCCCCCCTTCTAGTCAACCGATTTGGTTTATTTTTACAACAAATGTTTCTCTTTGGTTGACCACAACAAATACCGAGTTTCGTTGAAATATAACAAAAATCATGTCTGGTATTGACAAATAACTACTTTGGCTCCAGAGTAACCCCCCCCCCCCCCTCCGGATGGACCGATTTTGTTGGTTAACGAACTCGTTCAATCGTTTGGAATAAAATCAAGGAATAAAAGTCCGTCACGCAGGAGCTGCATAACTAAGCACTTTCTTCAGAATTTGGGTAGTGTAGATTGCTTTCCAGAACAATTTGCTTAAAATATCCTACATAAATAAAATAAAAACATGAATAGTTCTCTTTTAAATTTGTAATGAGTAACTGATCAATTAATAATTTGCTTCCAAAGTTATGTTTACACATGGTACCTATTACACTACGTAATAAATACAAAAAACCTCATATTATCGTATTTTGATCTAACGCAGGAACAGGATACAGTCACTCTAGTGGTAGAAAGCGCTCCTTGCGGCGGCTTTGTGAACCTACGTCTGACGGGCTTTTCAATTGAAATATATTACAAATTAAACCCCCGCTTTCCGATTACCGATTCAGCTCATTTTTACAACACTTCTTTCTCATTAGTTACCCACGACTTATACCGCGTTTCGTTACAATACAGCAGAAATTACGACCGGTATGAGTATATTAAGAATTTGGGTCAAGAGTAAACCCCCCCCCTTCTAATGAACCGATTTAGTTTATTTTTACAACACATATTTACCTGTAGATTACCACTACGAATACCGAGTTTCGTCGAAATATACCAAAAATCACGGCTGGTAGTGGCGAATTGGTATTGTGGGTCCGGAGTAAACCCCCCCTCCTAATGAACCGATTTAGTTTATTTTTACAACAGTTATTTACCTGTGGATTACCACTACGAATACCGAGTTTCATCGAAATCCCCCCCTTCATCGGAGTAAACCCCCCCCTTCTAATGAACCGATTTAGTTCATTTATATATCTCACTTTTCTCTCTATATTACCACTACGAATACCAAGTTTCGTTGAAATATAACAAATATTACGGCTGACATAGTCAAATTAGTGTTTTGGGTTCGGGGTAAACCCCCCCCCTTCCGGTGGACCGACTTTGGTGGTTAACGAACTCGAATGCTATATACCAAGTTTCGTGACGAAAAAACAAAAACTCTGGCCGCTATCGTGTTAACAGACACATATATATATATATATATATATATATATATATATATGCATATATATATATATATATATATATATATATATATATATATATATATATAGATATATATAAATTTTAACGGGGGTCATTTTCGGTGTCTACTAGGTAGGATCGATAAAGATTTGAAGAAATTTTTCAAAAATTACGTCATGAGTCCAACCTCAATAGCTACTTTCCTTCGGAGGAAAGTGCTAAGAACAGACAAAAAGAACCGTTTGAATAAACGAAATCAATTACTTTAAAGTTTAAGCACTTATTTCTCCGATTGACATCGCTTATTTAAACCTTTCTTCAGAACCTTTTTTGTAGACCACTTAGTAAGCTTTCGAATGGTAACCTTTCGCTTCACAAGATTTTCAACCGTTTTCGAGATATTAATGAAAGTATACGAAGTTCCCAAAACTTTTCATTATTTCTAGCAACAGAATATTGGTCTCATTTTACCTATCCTCTTTTACACAAAAATACATTTTCCTAACATAAGAAATTACAAAAATAAAAATCAATAAAAAACTAAGGCAAAGAGACAAAAATTACAAAGAGACCGAACAAACCCGTTCATAAGAACTAAACAGACGTATTTGCACTTATTTCTTCGATTGACATCACCTAATCAAAAATTGTTTCAGAATCTTTTTTGTAGAGAATATAGAAAGCTTCCTTAACTCCAAACGTAACCAAAAGTTTAACATGTTAGTTTTGATAAAATTCAAACATGTAAAAAATGTTTCAACTGAATCCCATGATTGTAAGTACCAAAACCAAAAACGTTAGTCAGCAATTTTCTTCGCGCGAAATTCGCTCAAAAAACCATGTTCCAGTGGGCTGATTCTGCTGGTTAACGAACTTGAACTTTCAAATTAGACGAAAGATTTTTGTACCAAATTTCATCAAAATCGGACCATTAGGGGAGCCGGAGAACCGCGAACAGACAAATATATATATATATATATATATATATATATATATATATATATATATATATATATATATATATATATGTGTGGGAGTCGGCCATTAGCTGTTGACAGTGAAACATCCTTTTTTCAGTGCTCTTTTCACAATCTCAATTTGCCTGGTTTTATTTTGAGTTCCCTCACAAAAAGTGGTGGAATCAGTGTTGTGATAGTGGGGAACGTGTATGTGTAGTTTCGAGGAAGTATATTAAGTATTTTACCGTTAAAGTGTGAGTTAATTATATTCACTTATTAGACATTTAGCCCTTGCCTCTGGCGTAGTCTTGTGGGGGGGGGACCATTCCTGCTTCTTCAAGCAGCCTCCCCCTCTTACGCACAGTTAGCTGTTGCTTTTTACCTAGAAATGTCATCTGCTTATCTTCCCCACCAGGGGAAGCTGAGCAGATGATCGGAAGAGATCAGACTCTCAATCTCTCTGCTTTAAGTCAACAGTTCGATCCCAGTGGATGATAGTTGTTTTTTTTTCTCTCTTTTTATTTCGTTTCTTGCTCTATTTTCTAATCTTATTCATATTTCCAATTAAAATTACATTTATTTAATTTTTTATGGATTAAAATATGGAAAAAGAAAAAGTAAAGGATAATGCCATAAAAATGGAAAACACTTTAATGGAGGAATCCTCACTCGCGAGTAGCCAAGAATTCACAATTCCCGAGGACTCTGAATCAAATCGAGAAAACGGAGACGACTGGTAAGACCAAGTCTCTCCAGAAAAAATTGTCCAAAGTTGAAAAGGACAAATATTTTCTTAGGCCTAGAGGAAAAAAATTACTTTCGAGTGAAGAAAATAAAAATATTAAAAATAAAAGTCCATCCACTTCACAAACAGGGCTAATGACAATTAATGGGGATGATAAAAAAAAAAAAACAGGAAGAATTAAACCATACCATAAATCCAGCTCATGATAAACCACCACCTATTTTTGTCAGAAATATTACAGATTTTAAGACTTTCTGCAATAAATTAAAAATGATTGCAGCTGATAAATTTTCGTGTAAAACGAGGTTTAATGACACAGCAATATACCCCACAGACAGTACTGCTTATAGGGATATAATTAAATAGCTGAATAAAATAGAAGCAGATTTCCACTGCTACCAATTGAAAGAGGATAAGTCATTCAGAGTAGTAATTAGGAATCAACACCCTTCAACTCCAGTAGAGGACATCACCAGTGACCTGAACGACAAAGGCTACAATGTAAAACGGGTTCACAATGTAAAACACCCTGTAACAAAGTCTTCCCTTTCCCTACTCTTCATTGACTTGGCTAAAGAAGAAAAGAGCAGAGAAATATTAAAAGAGAGGATTATCCTTTATACGCAAATAAAGGTTGAATAGCCACGACAGCGCCGAAACGAAGTTCCCCAGTGCTTCAAATGCTTGGAATTTGGTCACACACATAACTATTGTTATCATGCACCAAAGTGTGTTAAATGCGGAGAAGAATACATGTCCCAAATCTGCACCCTTCCAAACGACGCAAAAGCCAAGTGTGCGAACTGCCAGGAAGAGCATCCCGCCACCTACCGCGGGTGTAAAATATTTAAATCCATTCAAACTCTACGCAACCTCCGCCTCAGACAACCAAGTGCTACACTACAAGAGAAATCTTCCCATCAACCCCAAATAGCACAGAACATCACACGGAAAGGAATATAAGGCTATCAACCCAGGACTCACATACTCCTCAGCCACCAGACAACAGGAAGCCTCCACAACTCATCTGAGTCCCAATGTAGCCCAAAACCCTCCAATTCCCCAAGAAACTCAACCTATACCTCAACCCCTTCCACAGAGACCTATTTCTTCCAGACAATCTCCCCCTATCACAAAGCCTGAACCTCTACAACACTCCCAACCCTTTGATCCCAACGCCCTCTTTCAGTCCTTCTCCGATAGACTTGAATCACTTATCACACCTTTAATTTCCCTACTGACCACGTTTATGCAACAAGCCTTCCTAAGCTCCTAAAATGATCCCCTCCAATTGTCAAACCCTCACCATCTTTCTCTGGAATTCAAATGGCTTACTGTCCCGAAAACAAGAACTAGAACTTCTGCTAACTGACAAACAAGTTGACATAGTACTATTAACAGAGACACACCTACGTCCACAACACACATATACCACACCAGGATACAGGACATATAGGACAGATCACCCAGACATGACAGGACACGGTGGAACAGCTATTCTAATAAAATCCTCGTTGTCCCACCACCTTCACTTGACCCTCTCAAGTGAATCATACCAACTTACATCCGTATCAGACAAAATGCACCCTCATCCCATTATCTTTGCTTCCATCTATTGTCCCCCTAATAAAACAATTTATCATCCAAATTTCCTCACCATCTTCCGTTCCTTAGGCCCTCACTTCGTCGCAGGGGGAGACTACAATGCGAAGCATATTCAATGGGGAAGCAGAACTAGCAACTCCAGAGGCCGTGTGCTAAACGATGTCATACACTCCGAAAACTACCTTTTCCTTTCCCAACCTAATCCTACCTACTGGTCTTCTGACCTAAACAGAATCCCCGATATTGTTGACTTCTTCGTCTCTTCTGGCCTAGGAAGCATTTACTCTTCGGTGAAAACTCTTGATGACCTTTCCTCGGACCACTCTCCTCTCCTTCTCCCATTGTTGGCCATTGTTTCAATCAACAGTAGATTGTTTTATTGATCTGAAAGCAGCTCTGAAAACACAACAGGACGTGGATAGAGCTGCAGAAATAGTTACGCAGGCCATACAATTCAGCATGAAAGTTGCAAGCAAGCAACGTAAACCAATGCCCTCTCCTCAACATTCAACACTCCCTCCTCAAATCCTTGACCTCTTGTCAGCAAAACGCAGAGCACGTGCCCAATGGTAGAGATCCCGATACCCTTCTGATGAAACCTTATTCAACAACCTGACGAGACGGCTAAAAGACGAACTTGAAAAAACATCGAACTGACAATTACGATACTTACCTTTCCTCCCTCTCCACCAGTGACAACTCCCTATGGCAAGCAACAAAGCACATCTTAAAATTCCAAACGACCTCATCTCCTTTACGCCAAGAGAATGGTTCCTGGGCACGAAGTGACAAGGATAAAGCAACATTATTTGCCGACCATCTCCAATCCATATTCACTCCAAATCCTGAAAGTAATCCCACACTCACTACTGAAATCCTGAACTCTCTTGATGAACCCCTTCCTCTTTCCGAACCACCTAAATCCATCAGTCCTGCAGATGTCACATACACAATTCACCATCTCCCTCGTAAGAAATCTCCAGGTCCCGATCTAATAACTGCCAATATCCTTCGACACCTGCCACACAAAACCCTGATATTCCATACCTTAATATTTAATAGCATCCTCCGTACTACTCGATTTCCCACATCCTGGAAACATTCCGAAGTAATCCTTATTCCAAAACCCCTTAAATCTCCAACACTTGCCAGTTCCTATCGTCCTATTAGCCTTCTCCCCATAGTAAACTCAAACCATAAAATTCCTGATCAGCAGTTTGGCTTCCGTACCCAGCATTCCACTACCCAACAAGTCTTCCGTTTAGTTGACACCATTTCCTCCACACTCGAACAAAAGGGCTTGTGTTCCGGTGTCTTTCTTGCCGTGGCATAGGCCTTTGATCGAGTGTGGCATCCCGGACTTCTTTACAAACTCAAAACATTTCTTCCTTTCCATTTCTATCTTATCCTAAAATCATATCTTGAAAACCGTACATTCCATATTAAATATGGTTCTTCAATTTCCTCTCCTCGAACCATTAAAGCAGGTGTCCCCCAAGGCAGTATCCTACCTCCTCTCCTTTATTCTATATTTACTTCAGATATCCCAACAACCCCAAATATTGTCGCGTGTACATTTGCCGATGACACTGCCTTCCTTATTTCCTCTCCCGACCCTAAATTGGCATCTGAAAAAGTGCAAACCTACCTCAATGACGTCGAGAAATGGGTAAACAAATGGAGGATTCAAATGAACCCAGAGAAATGTAC
>OX328123.1:131229018-131234018 GCA_946811695.1 Gonocerus acuteangulatus | reverse complement strand
ACACCCCACCTCCCTACTTACGTAACAAAAATTCAAAAAAATTTCGACCACCGTTTGACATTTTATATGAAGAGAATCAAGAAAGAATGAAGAGGCCTTTTATGTAAGTGCGTGAAAAGGATTTTAGAAGTTTATTGATTCAGATGAAGAGGAAAGAGATATTTTTGAAAAATCATTGCATCAACCATAAAGTGAACAGTCGGATGAAGGATCACTATAGATCAAGCTGCGATAAGAAGCTAGAAATAATAACAATTTTCCACCAAAAAATGGTGTAGACATCATTATCATGATCACAAGATGTACGCCACATATCCTGTAGCTCGGCGTGTCCTCTAACTGTCTTCTTTAGAATCTTCTACATAGCCGGCTTTAACTCTCAGGCAATATATGTAGCAAATAATCCTACTACGAACTCTGGTGAAGGTCGAGTTCTTGAGAGATCTTAGGTTTTAGCTGATTAGACCACGAATTGAAAATAGAGCAACAGAATCTTGGATCTTGGCCAAAATGACCGGGAATGTGACACCAGAACCAGTACCAAAAACGGAGCATTAACGTTCTGGTAGATGTACCGTTTGTCCAAGACATGCAGAAAGCAAATTTAGATAAGGATACAACGATTTTTTGTTGTTTTTATATAACGTTTATGCAAATGAATCAGATAAAACAAATTTCTTGCGGAGGTTTTGAGTTAGTGATATGAAATATTTTACAGATTAAATTTATATACTTCCTTTGCAAAAATATATTTTGAAATAAGTCCTTGTTTTACCTTTTTCAATCCTTTAATAATCAATTTAAACATGATTAAGAATATTCCATTAATCAACGAAAGGGCTAACGAAAGGAGAAATGGGAAGAGATGAGCCGTGGAGGCCCAGCTATTTTAATGCCGTGCTGTGGAACTAGGAGAGTGAGACGGGCTCAGCACCATGGGCATCTGAGGTCGTGTGGGTTGTTTTCTTGTAAGGGTAAAAGGAAAGAATTTTGAGATAACGCGGATAATTCACATGTTCTTCAAATTCCAATGTATGGTTTAGAGCTCCTTCCACACCCAACAAGAAGACTAAGGAATTTTAATATTAATATATGCTTTTGAAAGCATAAGAAAAACGACCCTTGCTCTGAATATTACTTTAATAAAATAATATCAGAAAACCTGAAGCACTCTTCATTTTCACTGATGGATCCAAAACACTAAAGGGACGGGCTCAGCAGCACTCATTGACAACAGAATATAAAAGTTTAATAATTGTTAGCATTGTTCGCACATTAACATAAAGAGTAAATCTTCACGTTTTGAACTCTCAATAAAGTAATTAATTAAATAAATACTATTCTTTGTTCTGATGAATTGTTATAGTATCAGCTTAACAAACCTGTAAACAAATAAAATAAATAATATTAACTCTTTCATAATGTAAATAAGGTGTAAAAAATCAGCTACAAGAACAGTTGCCTGAATAAGCCTGATGTCTGGCGCAGCTACAAGAACAGTTGCCTGAATAAGCCTGATGTCTGGCGCAGCTACAAGAACAGTTGCCTGAATAAGCCTGATGTCTGGCGCAGCTACAAGAACAGTTGCCTGAATAAGCCTGATGTCTGGCGCAGCTACAAGAACAGTTGCCTGAATAAGCCTGATGTCTGGCGCAGCTACAAGAACAGTTGCCTGAATAAGCCTGATGTCTGGCGCAGCTACAAGAACAGTTGCCTGAATAAGCCTGATGTCTGGCGCAGCTACAAGAACAGTTGCCTGAATAAGCCTGATGTCTGGCGCAGCTACAAGAACAGTTGCCTGAATAAGCCTGTTGTCTGGCGCAGCTACAAGAACAGTTGCCTGAATAAGCCTGATGTCTGGCGCAGCTACAAGAACAGTTGCCTGAATAAGCCTGATGTCTGGCGCAGCTACAAGAACAGTTGCCTGAATAAGCCTGATGTCTGGCGCAGCTACAAGAACAGTTGCCTGAATAAGCCTGATGTCTGGCGCAGCTACAAGAACAGTTGCCTGAATAAGCCTGATGTCTGGCGCAGCTACAAGAACAGTTGCCTGAATAAGCCTGATGTCTGGCGCAGCTACAAGAACAGTTGCCTGAATAAGCCTGATGTCTGGCCCAGCTAAATATAACACAAATCATTATTATTATTTATTTTTTGGTGTTCCGCTTGTGTGGATTTGTGTAAGGAACAAACATACAGACAGAAATCTGGTAGAGTTTTTTGACCTAGCCTACGAGACTCCCCGGATCAAGACCTGCCTGTGTGTCAAGTTTGGTCAAAATCGGTCGAACGGTGTGGATTTGTATAAGGAACCAACAGTCAAACAGACATACGTGATTTTTATATATGTAGATATATTGACGTTGCACATATATATATAAATATATATATATATATATATATATATATATAATATTATATTACAAGATGTCAAATTATTTTGAGTATATTTACATTATGTTTATATATTCTTTTTGCATTTGCATCCTAGAACAATCTGTATAAAACAGAACGTACACATATCCAAGAGCCATTAACAGCACGTTTCATAATTCAAATTTATAAAATTATCGAAAAAGGCGGAATGTCAATAACACTACATCACAAACACAATCTCTTCATTTAACTTCCCTACATGTTTCGCACCATTTTGGTAACTCGTCAGGGGAATATGCTTCAAAACATGCATAAAGTCATATATATATATATATATATATATATATATATATATATATATATATATAGAGTGTCCCGCATTGAGGTGTCATAACTTTTGGGGTTTATTCTGCACTTCATTTGTAGTTCATTGGCACAAAAATGAGCGTTCTATCTGAAAATTTAGTAGAGCTACACAAGCGTTTCTGTATTTTAAAAACTACTGTGTTTTTTTAAAAGAAGAACTGTGTTGGGGGTCTCCCGTGGTCTAGTGGCTTGCGCGCTGGATTCATAAGCGGGAGATGGTGGGTTCGATCCCCACCGGCGGCAGGAATTTTCTCATCTCAGGGCTCGCTGAGAAAATTCCCTGGCTGCACCCTGGTCGTCGGCGCTAATGGCCAAGATTTGTCGAAGCGCCGTAAAAAAAAAAAAAAAAAAAAAAAAAAAAAAAAAAAAAAAAAAAAAAAAAAAAAAAAAAGAACTGTGTTTTCGGGATTTTTGATCAATGTATCGTAAATAACGACGACATTTTTAGAATCTACATTAAATTCCAATAAGAAACACCAGTTATTGAAATATTACCATGTAAATTAAGAGCTTTATTAAAAGCCATATAGATGAGAATGTTTAATATTAGTGTTTTATTAAATCATTGAATATTTTTTTTAATCGGCTGTTATTAGACTTAGAGGTTTGCATCCGCCTCAAAAGTTGCATTATTTAATAAGCTTCAAAATGGTACCTCGTGGTTTAAGAAAGTCCGACTCGCAGGAACTGCGTCATCTTAGCGCGGTTCCAGTTCCGGGCTTCCTGCCGGAGGTTGGGAATCGAACCCACCATCTCCCGCTTATGAATCCAAGGCGCTAGCCATTAGACCACGGGAGACCCCGGTTCCTGTTCATATCCCTATTCTCATTTGAAAAGCATAAAATAGAAACAGATAATATTTTCCTCGGCCTTTGTTCAAAGGGTTTTATGGCTATACCTGGGGTCGGGTCCGCCAGACCCTAGAAACCTCTTCTACCGATACTTCATTTCATACGTTTCAATGAATTGGAAAATATCAAAAATTTTCACATATTCCTGTGTTCTTTTACTATAGTAATAATTCTACAAATAAAATCAGTTAAAAAATAAAATACAAAAACCAACAGCATAAAGGCAATTGAAAATATTCAAAAGACGTCATCGAATCTTTTTCTCTTGGCAAGCTATATTTCTAACAATGAATTGTTTTTCTTATTTTGCCTAATCTGTTTTATTGTAAAATACATTATCCAACTATAAGCAATTAAAAAATAACAAGGAATAAAAACAGACAAAAAGAACAGTTCGAATAAGAAAAATCAATTACTTTAATGTTTTAAGCACTTATTTCTCCGATTGACATCGCCTAATCAAAACTTTCATCAGAACCTTTTTTGTAGAGCATTTAGTAAGCTTTCTAATGGTATACTTTCGTTTCACAAGATTCTCAACCATTTTCGAGATATTAAGGAAAATATACAAAGTTACCAAAACTTTTTATGTCTGTTAATAAAATATTTTATTCTAACCCTTCCTTAACTCCAAACGTAACCACAATTTCAACATATTAGTTTTAATGATAGTAAAACATGCAGAAAATGTGTCAACTGAATCCCATGATTCTAAGTACCAAAACCAAAAAACGGTATTCAAAAATTTGTATCCAATTTTCTCAAAAACGGTTAAAGCTATCGCCTTTAAAATGGTTTCATTCGTTTTCCTAGCCAAAGAAGCCTATAAAACGAGTACTTACAAGCTTATGAACTCAAAAACGTAAGCGTTACGATTTTTTTGCGCGAATTTCGCCCCAAACGCCATCTTCCAGTGGGCGGATTTTGCTGGTTAACGAACTTGACCCTTTCAAGTTGGGCGATAGATTTTTGTACCAAATTTCATCAATATCGGACCATTAGGGAGGCCAGAAATCCGCGAAAAGACATATATATGTATATATATAAATAAATATATACATATATATATATATATATATATATATATATATATGCAAATTTTAATAAATTCTCTAGGGGTTCTGAAACGCGAAATTTTCTAGTCGGCACTTCCGGATTGTTTCATTGTATCAACCTTATAAGCGGGATTCCTCCCTATCGGGGAGGGAGGAACCGCGCTAAAAAAGTTCAATTTCAAACAATATTTTCCATTCTGAACAATTTCTTTAAATTCACACGATGAAATTTTCATCCATTAATCAGCTCGATGAAGGGTCGGGGTGTATCGGGATCTAAGACCATAAATTAATTAATATATATATAATATATATATATATATATATATATATTTATATATAATATATATAT
>OX328123.1:131213469-131228818 GCA_946811695.1 Gonocerus acuteangulatus | reverse complement strand
AGAGATTGTGAATAACTCTGGAAATACTAAGTAGAAGAGTCCACATTTTAGAACCTATCTATCACGAAAATAACTTTGCATCAAATTTGTGTTTATATACATATATACATGTTTCTCTAAAATGGTCCGATTTAGTTTAACGAATCAGTTTTGTTTTAGAATTAGAAAAAAACAAGTGCGTTAAATACACTGTTCTGCAAAAAAAAAAAAAAACTGTTCTCCCCTCCCTTGAACAATTTTGCCTGTTTCTCATGTTTTCAGGTGTGCTGAGTCCGAATCTGAACTCACAAAAATTCTATCACCCTCTGATTTTGAGAGAAAAGAGGAGAAACTTGGAAAAAATGAAAAATTGTATTTGAAAATTATTGTCTTTATTATAACAGATTTTTTTTTCTTTTTCAACAGTAAAATATGATTCATTGAATTCTGCATGCTATCAGGTATAATACTAGATATGACACAACTCAAAAAATATACACACATCGTCAATGAGTATTTTTTTTTCTTTTGTACTCTTCCTCCTCTGTCTCCCGCTGCAGTGTCCAGCAGTAATCCGCCAGCATCTTCTCATTCCATTTGCCAGTATATCTTTTTTCCATTCTGGACATGTCTTGGTGGAATCGTTCTCCATGTTCGTCCGAAACTGCACCCAAATTTGGGGCGAAAAAGTCTAGGTGACTATGCAGGAAATGTATTTTTAAGGACATATTGCATCCCAATGTTTTATATGAAGTAAGCAGTTCTTGGACTATTTTTCGGTAGTCTCTAGATTTTTCGTTTCCCAAAAACTTAGCACACACCTCTCGAAAAGCAATCCAAGCCTTTTTCTCTGTAGTATTTAACTTTGCTTCAAAAGTGAGGTCCTTGAGTAGATGTCGAATTTGTGGTCCTACGAAAATTCCCTCCTTTATCTTAGCATCGCTGAGATGCGGAAATTTTGGATTGGTTGGCAGATCAAGTTCCTGGAGCAAATGAAATATATCATTGCAAAATACAAGATTTTCTTCCATCGAGAAATAGCATAGAACTCCTGATTCCCGTTTTCTGAAGAAAGATATATTCACGCCTCCTTCCAAGAGATTCCATTGTTGCAACCTTGACCCAAGCAGCTGAGCTTTTGATTTTGGGAGATCTAAATCACGAACAAGATCATTCAATCGCCTCTGATTTATGAGCTGTGGCTGAGTTTCAGAGGGGCTGGACGAACTTGAAATTTCTTCTTGTTGACAGGTTCCAGGTTGAGGTGAAACGCTTTCAGAATCGCTCCACTCCTCAGAACTAAGACGGAACTTACTCGGATTTGGTGGGATGGGCATGGAGGCATCATGTGGAGCTGGTCTCATGGCAGAGGGGATGTTGGGATAAACAATTTTCTTTTTGCTATTGAACGAGAAACCTTTGATTGTGGTCATTCAAAAATAGCAATCGGTCACCTGACTTGTAGGTTCTCGCCATATCATGGGAACTGCAAATGGCATTGACTTATGTGTCCCATTTAGCCAACCAGTCAGAGAACGTGAGCATAAACTACAGCATATTTTAGGAGCCCTGGATTTGTCCTGATCACTTACTTTACATCCAAAGTATAACTCGTATGCCTTCTTCACCAGCGGAGTCAGAGGTTTCTGAGTGGACTTGAATGTGACTTCGCCACAAACATAGCAAAAGGAATCAGGCTTATTTATACACTGTCGTGACATTACAGAGAAAAAGTGAACTGTTCCCAGAACAATGATAGCACAACTGAATATCCAAATAAGTGCGTTTAGCGAAAGCCTCGAGAGTACTGATCAAATCCTAGAAGAAAATAGTGACAAGAGAGGGGCTGAGTGGTAGGGGGGGGGGGGAGTTGGGGTATTGAGGGTGAAAGGGGGCAGGTAAGGATTTGAATGAAAAGGATACCACCATAAAAGAGAAAGGAAGGTCATTCCCCTAAAGATCCAGGTAGAGACCAAATCCCTGCCTCAAGATCAAAAACTGAAAAAACACTTTTAGCCATATTTCTTCAACCACATGTAATATTCCCATCAAATTTTTTTTCGTTCAAATATACTTCATTGCGCTCAAAATCATCGGGCTTTTGAATTTTTTTCACTATGTTTTGATGCCAAAAAAAAAATTCGTCAAATTTACAAAAAACTCACATTTTTGGATAAAAAACTAGAATTTCTCAAGAAACTGTGTGTGATAGACAGAATCTGACTTCAAATTCGTGTTCAGCACATTTGAAAACAGTAAGAAAGCATGTTTTGGTTTGAAGGAGGATTTTCGTGCAGAACAGTGATATCAGAATCCGATGATCGGACTATGTATTTTTGGGCGAAACTAACGAAGAAAAACTTACAGAGCTTACGTTTTGTCGTTTTTAGGCTTTTAGGTATATTTTGTAAAGATTTTTTAACTTAAGGAAGGGAATGAAATCACTATAAAGGCAATATTTGTTGCAGATTTTGAGAAACGTTGATACACCTAGTTTCACTTACTTTTATGGTTCGGGTATTCAGGCACGATTATTTTAGTAAAAAAGTATCCAGATATTTGACATTCATCCAAACTACGATATTTCAATTTTGATTACGTTTTAAGTGAAAGACGTGTTACAAAAATAATTTTTAATTTTGGTCATGAGAAGTTCTGGGTTTTTCGTAAAATATCTGGAAAACGGTTAGGAAATCGTTGCAAGTGGGCGGTAACCATTCGAAAGCTTACTTAATTCTTTATAAAAACGGTTCTAAAGTAATTGTTCTCAATGGGAGAAATAAATGTTTAAAACTTCCAGTTTGTTGGTTTGATGCTTTGAACAGTACTTTGTGATGGTATTTTACAGTTTCTTATTCCTTGTTGGTTTTGTAAATTATTTTAGCAATTAAACGAATTTAATAGTTAAATGAGAAACAAGAAACGTAAAATGAGAGTCACTTTTTGGTTTGTTTTTAACAGAGCAGTCGTCGAGGTACAGTGAGTAATTTCTGCTGCAGTAATGTTTCTGTGCAATTTGGCACCTTAATTTGTCACAAGATATTAAGTGTATCCATTCCAAGATATGACACTAGGCATAAGAACGTTATGGAAAAGCACTAAGATCACGCAGTTCCTCGGAGTCAAGTTTTTTTATATCGTTTTAACAGGGTAATAAGAATGGGGTTGTAGGCACCGAAAGAAATGTGTGATAACACATATACAGTGTAAAATTTTCTTCCTACTAATGAAGTAAATTTCTTCCTTGACAGTAAATAAAATTTGAAGTATATACTGAGGTCTTATTGAATGAGATATTATGGCCGTTAAAAATTACTGTCAGTCATAAACATTTTATACCTTACACTGGCCTTCTGCCTTCACAACCTTGCTGTCACGACCATTCCTGACGATTCCCACTACTTTTGAGGATGCTGTTATTCCTACAACACTGTGTAGGATGTTGTTTATTCTCTCTTAAAAATCCATGCTACAGGGTGACCCCAAAGTAGTGTTTAAGCTTCAAGGTACTTTTAGGAAATTCGATTTTGAACAAAAAAGTACCTATCAACATGCCCGGAAATGCTTCCTGGAGGCGCTGAAGTTTTAAACCACATTTTTATGTTTCAAATGCCGATACTTCTCAAATACTGCATATAAAGAAAGAAGGCTACAAATGAAAATTATAGACCACTAAATGTTGGCACATTTTAGTAACTAGCAATTTTATTTTGCATCTTGGGATATGGAGAATCTTTGGATCTATCGTTAATAATCAGTTTTTTTCAGCGTTATAATTAGAACATTAGTATAACAGAATCACCATGGGGGGTTTTGTTCAACGCTGGAAAAACACTAACTATTAAAGATTGACCAAACAAATCTCCAGATCCCATGTTGCACAATTAGATTTCATTTATTTGTAGCCATTTAAATCTTCGAACATATGTTGAGATGTTACCGGGATATGGAGCCTAAAAAGCCTTGTTTTAGCAGGTTTTTCAGCTCCAACGCTTCTGGATACAATGAAAGAGATATAGAAAGCACTTCCGGGTCCATGTTGATAGGAGTCTATTTACTCAGAATCGAATTTCCCATTGGTACCTTGACGCTTTGGGGCCACCCTTTAAATAATTTATCACAAATTATGTTCTCCGAATAGTTAATAGTCGTCCCAGGATAATCCAAGGAATGTCCATGCGGTATATTTTATTTTGTAATCTTGCATATTTATTTGTAATTCTGTTTATATTTTTTAATATATTTGACATTGTCTATATTTGCTTTTTAAATGGCTGCCCAAGTGCATGGTGAAATGTTCGAAATATAGATTTTTCTGAACAATTCGACGTTTTCATCTAGCCGAATTCCTACCATTCCTTGACGTCTTATCACATGAACGTCTAACTATCTGCACCTCATTATATTTTATCTTTAAAAACCGCTCTGACTATTCTGATCTGACCATTCTACTCAGGATTACAGATTTCTGCATTATGTTCATCAGATAAGCCCAGGCTATTCAGATACTTATTCAGTATAATTTCAATATTAGCAATTACGAAGGGGATTTCCTTGCTGTCCTGAATTTCTGAAATCTTGATCACTTCAAGAATCTTGTCTTCTGAAAACAGTTCTCTGTATTTTTCTATTTTCCTTTCTTGTTTTTTTTTTTATGAAGATGGCCTTTTACCATTCAAAATTGTATGAATTTTCTGATTGTCCTATCATTACGTAACTTGAATAAAGCCATGATACAAAATAATTTATCGCATACCAATATCACTGAAATAGTAAAGCCTAATTTGTCATATAGTCTATACAAATGCAAAGTATCGAATGTGGAAACACGTATTCTTCATTTTCAATCTATACTGATTTCTGTTGGACTGATGTACGTTGCGTCAATCTCTCGAAGATTAAAGAGAAATAATTATCAATCAGGGAAAATCAAACTAAGGAATGGCGCATTAAGTCTAATTAAAATATGTATATCATAAGGTAAAATTTATATAAAGTCATGTATAAGGGACCAAACCACTTTTTACATTCAATAGTTTGCATTTTCATCGACTATATGTTAATATGATTCCTGCGTTATATTTAAAATTTGTTTATTTAACGAAGAATACCCCATTAGGGATCGCTTCATCAATGATGGATGCTTTCTTTTCATCTGGTCAATATAATAAGTTTGGCCATCTAATATTATTAAATACAACTATAATTTGAAAATTATAATTCTGAAACATTCAGACGGTAATTCGAAACGCCATCTTACTCGTGCGACAGTGCAAAACGAGTGCATCCAGAGTTTGTGTTAGCTATCCCTTCCAAATGTATAATGTTGCTGCACCATTCTGTTGCTAATACTCATTTCACTCGTTTTGATTAAAGCCCGAAAATACTTTCCCAACGTGGTATAAAAGTACTAGTTTCATAGAAGTAATTTAAATGTAAAAAAAAAATTTTTTTTTTTCTTGTCGGCCAAAATACAGGCAAGAGGCAAGGATTTCAGGCCAATGTGACATTCCATTTATCATTTGCCATTCCTCTATTTCCATTTAAAATACGAAATAAATGATAAGCAAACCGCCAAAATGGTTTAATGAAGATAAATTGCCTCTTTCATTTTAATTAACCCTTTCATCATGGGCACTCGGTTTTTCTTAAGGTTTTTTTTTAAATAGCCCTTTGAAATACTGTCGCTTCCCCGGATAGAGAGGAATGGAGGTGACAGCCAAGTAAAAAGATCCAGGGTGGTCTGCTTTTTGCTCGCGACTCCTGCCAGTGAAATGTATGATTATTTCCTATAGCTGGGAGTTGCTGATTTTCATTTGCATGCCTTTTAATGTATGAAATATGTTTCTTCATGCCTAGTTACATTACAATATTATTATTATTACAGGAGTGTTTGTCTAGCGTTGATCACTGATCAGCGTATATATATATATATATATATATATATATATATATATATATATATATATGACTCGCAGGGAGCCTTGACCAGCGCTGAAAAAACACGAATTATCATAGATAGACCAAACGAATCTCCAGATCCCGTTGTACAAAATTAGATTCTTGTATGTATAAAATTTAGTTGACTTCAGTGGCCTTCAACATTTATTTGAAGCTTTTTCCTCTTAACACATATATTGAGAAGTTAACGAGATGTAAAGTCTGAAAACGTGAGTTTAGCTGCTTTTTTAAGATCCAGCGATTTTAGCAAGTCCATTAGACTATTGGACCCTTGTTGATAGGAACTTTTTTGATCAGAATCGAATTACTTGTAAGTACCTTCAAGCCTAAACTATAATTTAGCCACCCTATATAAGGAGTGCCCACCCAAACATGGCCAAACTTCGGGAATCGATGCAAGGTGAAAAATATTCTTTTGGCATATATCTCTTTCTTTTTTCCAAGAAAAACGCTAAAAAAAAACTAAAATAAATTATGAAAAGGCAGTCTTGCATTAGGCCTATAAAGAAATCGTTAAAAGTATCGTTCTTTTGTGTTGGCCCTAGTTTTTGATTGGCTGCTTTTTGAAATTGTATCTTCCTGTCCAATGAATATTTTAGTATAACAATATATGAAAATAAGAAACACATTTGTAACACTGGTTTCCTACAGCGAGGCGGAGGGACTAATTTCCGCTTGGGATACTGTCAGTTTTCTGTTGTGGCGCCTAAAATCTTCTCTTTGAGATTTAAATTTACATTTTTCATGAACAATCAAAACTGTTTTTATTCTAAGCTTTTCAAATGACACTAGTGATAAGAATGGAAACGCACTATGATGACGAAGATGCTGTGGTTTGGGCTTTTATTGCTAGGCGCGACGCCTTTTTTGATTATGGAGGACAAAGTAAAATCAATTTCTATTAAATTGTAGGAAATAGTGGTAGTACCTAATTTTTAAATTAATGCTTTTCATAATAAGCAAGATTGAAAAATCCATTCATACAATAATCCCAGCTTTACAAGATAATCCCAGCCAGGTATAAGGTATTTAGCTATCGACCTTGTCGTTAACATCAATGTATTGGAGTATTTATATCCTGTCTTAAACGTAATCCTTAGCTCAGATGATAACATTCCTATCGTAATCCACACTTTATACCTCAAGCTCCATTATTCTATTTTCTTATCTTCTTCTTAACAGCTGTTGTCTTGTCCCTGATTATTATAATATAGCTCATACTGAAATAATATATTTTTTTATGTCCGTACAATTTAAGAATATTCAAATATTAATTGAATATTATATAATAGAACAGATTCGCAGAAAATAACTCTTCATTCCGTGTTTCCATATTTGTCTCCTTAGATATTCCTTTCAAAAGTATTGACATTTTTGATTTTATCTTAATTTTTTAAGAACATTTAAATACCTGCTAGATTAAAATATTTAAGAAAAATTGTTTTTTTTTGTTTTGTTTTTTATACTGAAATGCCTATACTGCAAGCTTTCGATTCCTAGTCGTTCTATATGAGCGGGGAATGACGGTAAAAAATTGATTGTTTATCTAATTTTTATTTCAAGTGGCTAATTCTTTAGATAAACGCATTTCTCCGTGAATGCAGTCTTGGCGCCTTAAATCTCGCTTTTCATTGAAATATTATTGGTGTGACACAAAAAACATGATTAGCTTTCCAAAATAGGATAAAAACGGAAACGCACTAAGATGACACAGTTCCTGCGAGTCGAGATTTTTTGTTCTTCTTTCAAGTTAATTTTAATGTTAGAGGAAACGATCTAATATACTTCATATTTAAAATGTCTACTATTTCAAATTAATTAGCAGCGTGTTTTCATGACGTGCTTATGGCATTTTAGTTATATTGTTTTACACACCCCCCCAAAAAAAACCGGTCCCGTAACGGGCCGCGAGGGAGATAGTGTGGTCAGTACTATGCTCCGGCCGCCTGATTTTCCCCTTGCTGCGTCAGCTGCTTGAGCCATTAGCACCAAGGTACCCATTATTAAATTAATTGAAGGCTGGGACTGCCTAGGGACGGTCAGAGAGGCCGAATTCAACCCATGAACTAGAAGAAAAAAATCTTTAGTGCTTGCTCGGGATTTGAACTCAGGTCCTCCAGCTTATAAGTCCAGTGGTCTACCACTGAGGTAACCTCACCCCCCCCCCACACACACACACACAGAAATTTGAACCACCGTTATTTTCTTGATATATGGGTTCTGAAACGTAAAACATTTCCTATCTAATCAGCAATTCTGGATATCTTCATCAGGTGGACCTCACAAGCGAGTATCCTCCCTATGGTAGTACCTCCCTCCACCAGGGAGGACACTGGCATGAAAAGCAATGAAAATTAGTAATTGTGGCCTGCAATAGAAATATATTTTAAAATCAAATTACGTTTCACTATGTAGGGCCAAAATTCTAATAAGTTGAACATGTTAAGTAGTTCCCCGAGTACTAAGATTACTAGGCCCTAGATACTTGGAGGTACTGAAGAGAACAATGGTCCGGTGGTTAGGGCTGCGGATCCATTAGCAGTAGACTCTAGGCCTGGGGTTTAGGGTTACTCCACCGGAACCTCTAAACCTTTACCTGCTACATTTCTTGCAATAACTCTCCACACATAGGTAGTACCTTCAGTTTCTCTCAATAGTCTAATACAAAAATCATTTAAAAAACAAAACAAAACAAAACACTTCATGAAAATTAATTAAGTGAAGTAGCCTAGAATGATGGTGTTAAACACACAGCTGAAGAATTAATCCAGGGATAAATGTCGACATCAGTCTTCTTCTTAGTTTAATCCTTAGGGTTAGTTACTTCTTTGGGATTTGGAAGTTATATATATATATATATATATATATATATATATATATATATATATATATATATATCATTCGTAATCACGATTGTCCTACATATAGCTTAAGAAATTCGGAGTTAATAATCATAATGATTTAGTATTGGTTGGCGAATAAATTTTAACTTCCCTTCAAAATTTGCCAATGTTTTTACAACATGAATTTTCTGAAGGTTTGTTGAGCTCATAGGTGTAGTATTCTTCCTGCTAGTGTTAGTAAATGATCTTTAGTGGTCGATCCTAAGCGTAAGAGGGAACGTTAAAGACAGGAAAAAGAATATAAACAATTAAATTTGGCTTACTGATAACGGGTATTAACAAATACAATATAGATAATTTTGAACATTAAAAAAAGTCATTTAGTCCCGTAGGTACTGTATTAAATTTACATTTAAAAATATATACAAAATAATTTCTGCCTTTCCCATTGGAAAGAAATTGGAAGGAACGATTGATTAAAGCGAGTAGACATCTGATCAGGGCATTCCTCAGCAGATTTTTTGCAGACTCCTTTAGTTATTAACACTGCACGCTTATTCCCAGGACACACTTTTAGTTCAGTTTGTAACAGTTCCGTCTCACTTCGCTTCGTAGGTATTTTCATATAATGCAACCCTTTTCGGGTAGGGAATCTTAGAATATATATATATATTATTAGACAATGCCCGTTCTTCGCTGAGAAGCCATTTGGCATAGATTCTCCTCATAACGACCACTTATGCTGATGGTTTCATGATACCATCATGACAGAGCGGGAAGTGTCGTCTTCTGCCAACCCAAAGCGGAGATAATTCGGCGGAGGTCTCCGTGGCCTGTCGTCAGTCGAAAATTTGCCATTGCCAAGTCATTGTTTGACGACAGGGTCCGATGTTGTAAAGTAAGGCCCGTTTCGTTCTACTGCTAGCTTCTTCATGTGCTTGCTTGGTGTGTAGTTTGGCAGCAGAATTAATTAGGTGTTTGGCAGAGACAAGACTTGTGTCAACTTCTTAGCAAGATGGTTTCCTTTTTTATTGCCTGTTATACCAACGTGGCTTGGAATCCACTGAAGCCTGACAGCCCAGTTCTTATGCCGGAGGTGTTGATCTTGGCAGAGGAATAGGTTTGCACAGTCAGTTGGGGAGTTGCTTGCTACTATAATTATGGCGGCTTGGGAGTTGATGAAAAAGATACGAAGAACATTTGAAGATTGTTCTTGAATTCAATCTAATAAAATAAACTCTTAACATTTTCCTTTCAATGGAACTAAACCAACACTTTAGACATTTCATGTCAAATCTGACAAAATTGATCCTACTGAGGCACTTGCCTGAATTCCTTTTTTTTTAGTAATTTAGGAGGCTTTTGGAAGGTTACTTTCCACTTGATTACTCAACCGTTTCCGAGATATTTATCAAAGTATAGGAAAACTGTTCATCCCTGTTTAAAAGGTATTTTTTCCTATTCAGATTTCTAACCAATTAGACACGGACATATCCAGAAGAGTTTAAAACATTGACTTTGGAAGTCTACGAGAATTTTGTTTCATTTTTATGTTTTAAAATGTTATATTATTATATGTTGAAGTTTTAAAACTTAATAGGTTACCTGTACAAAAAAATAATAATATTGTCAAATACCTTAAACAATGATTCCTGATCGTTGCACAAAACCAGATTTTTGTTTACTTGTTAACTACTGGCCATGTGCCACAATAATTATATTTAAATAATCATAGTTTATTCAAATTAAAAAAAAAAAAAAATCAAATACATACCTTAGAGGAGGTTGTCGCCCATATCATCGCTCAAATTACAGGTGTTGTCAATCCGTGGCTATTTTGGTCCCCGAAACTAAAATTCTAGTATTTTGCAGCTTTCTCAGAAAAGGAGAAAGAAAGAGCAGAAAGCGGATGTATTAATTTTAATTTAATTGAATAACCTAGATGCTTGCAACGTCATTTTCATATACCTTTTACGATTAATTTTTTTTATGACAGCATCACCACCTTCTGTAAATGACCTAGTTAGGTACATTATAACCGGTAAGTAATAAGTATTGGACTGCAAGAAATAAACATTCAGAGAGTGACTCAGAGAAGACCCTTTAATCTCTAGGTAACCTGGAATAGGTAAGTTAGTTGCTAGGAAGTACTCGCCCTTTCTTTCCAGCTCTTACATCACACTGCTCGGTGTAACTCTCAGAGTTCTCAACACTCTTACATCAGGGGCGAACCGTTCTCTTAGAATAAACCGCTCCTCTCAGCTTTAACCATTCTCATTTACCAACCGCTTAGAGTGGGTACACTACTCTACAGTTCAATTCACATCCGTTATTAGAGCTAATACAATACTTATATCTATTTAATTGAGTATTTTTAATACTATGCTTAGTATAAAATTGTTATATTTTTAATATAAAAATATGTATTTGCTACATTTTCCATCCATTAGCAGAATCCATTAGCAGAATAAGTATTTTAATTACGCGAATCTTTTAATTGCCAAAAAGAGTGACTTCCTGAGCCCATCCACATACTTATCAGAATATAATTGATATTTATCTGTGTGGTCATATTTATTTTTGTTTACTATTAAGAGTACTCATTTATTACGGATGTACTTTTTACGTTACTGGCAAAAATTGAGAAAAAAGGTTTTTATCGGCTTTTGGCAATTTGTGAATCAATGGTGCGCTTTAGTGAAACAATTACAGATATTAAATCGTAATACTGTTCAATTCTCGGGTCTTTTTGCGAAGACCACATCCAGTTACTTGTGCCTTCACAAGTAACTGTAAAGAAACTGTAACTAGTACTGTAAGTAGTGATTATAGCAGTGATTCAGTGCACGTACATAACTCATTTGCTTTCCTATTGGCTATTCCTATGGGCAATTCTATTGTTTGTTGCTAGTAGTAAAGTAACTTTTAACACTGAAGTCAATCCAACTCGCAAAAATTAATAGAATTCTATTAATTTTAGCGAGTTGGATTGACTAGAGTTTTGATATCTCCTTGAGCGAGCGGAAACGCTTAGCGCATATGCCCATAATGCGAAATAAATATATCATGAAGATTAGCCGTCGAGGTGATAAGCAATCTGGGAATAGTTGGTATTTGGCTAGGAAAAAATCAATACGATTTTTTTTTTTTAAAAAAAATCTGTGTTGAGGACGCTTCGGCTACTCTTTGCTAGCCTTCGTGTGCTAAAATGACAAGAAACAAAGAAAAAACAGAAATTAATACTCAGAAAAATGGTTTATCCGTAAGATAAATAAATATAAATATGTTATAAAACCACTGGAAAAAAAATCGGCGAGGAGGCCCTTAAATTTCACAATTATCATTAATTTTTATAATATTAACCTTTTTATTAATAAATATTGCTTGCTGAAATATATTCGGCTTATTTTCATTTATGTTTTACAACTCTAAACGTATTACTTATAAATACAAGTTATATAAGGATTAGTTAGATACCATATTATATAAATCGAATTTTTTTTTTTGTGTGCATCTACTTCCGGGGCCACTAGCACACTGTATGCTTTAATTTCTATTGAGTTAGGATATAAATCTAATAGTAAAAAAAAAAGTTACTTTTAGTAGTGATCGTAGTCATTTTAAATATTTACTTTTAATTACTATATTAACTTTTGATTACTATCTTATATAACATGGTTTCTAACCTTAGATATCTTGTAAAGAAGAAAATAAATAACCTGCAATGAACCTTTGTAATAAGTACCGATATCACTGTTTAAAATCACGACAGATACTTCAAAGTAACTGGAAGTGGTCTTCGCAAAAATACCCCAGTTCTCTACAATAACGCTTTATAAACATTACGCCTTTCCGTTACATTAGATTTCCACCTTGTAAACATTAAAAATGTTCGTACAAAAATTATGATTCTTTTAAAGATTTAATAATGTCAGCCTTTGGGAAAAATAGTAAAAAAAATGTCGAATTTAAGTTAGCTCTAAGTAAAGAATGAAAACCAGTAGAAATGGAGGAGTTTCAACGACAGGGTTTATTTGAAGGGAGTTTACAGATAGTGGGCACGTAGGGGTAAAACCTCGCTGTTTTATCTCTTTGCTACAGTGGTTGAATTCCAACATGGCTGCATTCCCTTTCGCCCGATGCATATCTACGCTTTCTGGCTATTCTGGGGGAAAGTGACGCCCAAGAAGGGGGGCTTGTAATAAATAAATTTTCATGAAGATAACAAAGGAAATGAGATTTGTTTTTTATGCAGTTGAATATATTTGTTCGCGTAGGATGAGATAAGTTTACATTTTCACTATAAATGTAAAACATATAATGGAGGTTCATTTAGAAAAAAAAAATACACAATAGTAAAATTCACATAAGTAAAATTACAGAGAGCAATTATTAAAAACAAATACGTATATTATTAGAGTAAAATAATAAAAATTTTAACAAGTTAAAATCCAATTTTTTCCCTTATATTTATATAAAATGTAAAACTAAAAAGTTTATTTTAACTTTTTGAAAATTTTGCTTTGTTCGTATTTTTTTATTTAATAATTTTGCATTTTCCAAACGGCTCAAATATGACCCTTTATGAACACAATTAATTATTACGTTAAAAGATCGTTAGTTTGGTTTGGAAAAACTAGTATGAAAATAAGGACTAATCCAAAAAAATTACTAAGAGAATAATTTATTTTATTATCAGTACAATGACAGTTATAAATAAAATCGGATGGATAATTCGTACCAGTCATGCCATGAAAGTCCCGCGAAAATTTGAGGTTATTCCCTCCAAAAGGACGGGAATGGTGAATAGGAAACCCATTTCGGCTACAATCCACTCTTAGATCAAGTTCCGAAGCACCATAAAGTTCGACCTAAATCTCTGCTCGTCTTGGATGCAAATTAAATGGAAGTCAAGACGAGGGGATTTGAACCGTACGATTTAAGATCGCTATTGATATCTTCAAAATTAAATGAAATGCCATTTACATTGAGGAGGAATTCAATCCACTTTAAAAATTCATTAATTCAAGAAATTAAGACATTATTTAATACAAAAACTCATTAATAAATAAAAATAATTCTATTAAAACAGTCTCCCTATGGTTAGCGTATCCGATTCCTGCATAAGGTGATGCAGTTTAGAGTGCAAATTGGGCTCTTCCGCATTGGTTGATATCCAAATACTTTCTCTCAGGAGCTCAATTTGCAGTAGTCAAAACAATTTGAGTCACTAAATTTGTTAGTGAGGGATATTTGGCATTAATAAATGCTTTGTATAAAATAAAGATACAATAAAACCTACTTTATATAAATTTGCATGCACTGGGTATACCAAGGAACAGTCGTTCCAATTGAAAATACTGACCTTATTCAGGGATGAAATTGCGGGAACCTTTGTCCTTCTAAGCAGGGTTTTAATCTTAGGATTTGTTATTATTAATATACATTTTAAATTTCTTTATTTTAACATCTTTCGCCAGAAAAAAAGTTGACCTTCTTCTGAAGTCAACGATTCTTTAATTTTTTATTTATTTATGGTTTGCTGTTAGTTCCGAAGTAAAGTTATAAGAAACTAATACAATGTGCATACTCTATCTTTAATATTACAGTCAAAACTAACTTCTTCCTGAATAAAGCCCAAATAAAAATTGCTTCATCATATGTTAAAAATGAAACAATGGTGCAAAATGAAACAAAAAAAAAATGAAAAACCGAAAACTCTTATCACAACGTTGGCTAAACCTGGATTCAGAGATACAAGAAATTAACAGAAGTTAAAAATGCAACCGAAGTAACAATGAGCAGGCCAGTTGTCTTAACCAGACTTCAATTTGAAAACTCACCCGCTATTATACAGTCCGGTCAACGAACAGTTATAGATGGAAATTTTTGGAACACAATTTTTGACTTCGTATCTTGGTTTCGGCTGGATAGGAGGTAAACATATCAAAAGTCCTCGCCCGTAGCCTTTGAGCCGGGGGGGGGGAGGGGTTTAGAAGGCCCCACTTCTGAATAAGAAGGTTTTCACTTATACCTCGGAAACTGTGGGTCCTAGCGACATGACCACTCTTTAACAAATGAAAGCTGATTCAATTGCCTACAAGTTCTATTCAATAAAGTTTTCCGAGATATCTTTAGTTTTCGAAATATCCGCTCTTGAAAGTCATTTTGGGAAAAATCACACATTTTTATATTCTCGACCGGATATCTCTTCAACGATGAACCCAAAAAATAAATGTCGGCTATAGGGTTGTAGAGCATTCCACTCGCTTCAATAATATATATTACAATACTATTTTATGTATTTTCTTTCAAACGTTATATACGCACTCATAAGGTCTTAGCAAAACCATGGACAAGATCTTATCTAATTGAGTTTGAATAACTGGTCAATGGGCCCAAAATTATATATTTTGTGCTATATTATATATATATATATATAGTGAGTACTGGACGTACGTACTCACTATATTTACATAATGGAGTATATTTTGGACATTGACTGGAAATGGTGACAAATTGAAAGGTTCATTGGTCAGTGGTCGCCAGATATCACGATCCCAAAA